>LR549175.1:0-10050 GCA_900536415.3 Caenorhabditis sp. 38 MB-2015 | reverse complement strand
AATCAATGTTTTGTTTATTAATTCAAATCATCAGGTAATATATGTTTATGAAATAACTAGCAAAAATGAACATTACAAAACTCTAGAAAGGCAATAGATAAATAATAATGAAAGAGATAAAATTGGGGCATTATTAGGATTAGATTTCATTCACAGAACTTCTTGAATGGGGAAACATACTTGTTGTTTGGATTCTCCAAAAGTCTTTTCAACGAACTGGCGCGTTGTGGCGGAGATGGTAAAATACAAGGCAACAGATCAAAAGTATATTTTTGTGTAGTGAATCGATTGGTTTGTGGAACACAATCCGGCAAATCAAACGAGTCGTCGACGATTTGTTGTCCAATAGAAGGCGATGCACTGATGCATGGAAGATTCGGCAAATTATTGATAGAGTCGGAATCATTGCCCATGTCCATTTGAGAGTTATCCACGACATTTTGCAATGGAATTTGTGGTCCAATGTGAGAATATGCAACGTTGTTCGACAGATTTGGCAAATTGTTGAGACCTTCAAAACTAATGCCGTCCATTTGATAGAATTTCGGGGTTGGCAAGTTGATGAGACAGTCAGAACTAGTGTCCATGTCCACTTCACTGAATTTCGGAATCAATGCCGGTTTCTTGAACGAACCGTCGAAGCTACTCTGAAAAACATCATATTTGAAATTCGAAGTCCGTAGCAAAAACCGAACTAACCTTTGTTGCAAAATCAAAATCAAACATTTGCAATGGGAGTTGTTGATCAATGTAAGAAGACGCGACATTGTTTGATAATTTTTGCACATTCTTACAACAGTCAGTCAGAGTTGAACTAATCTCCATGTCCATTGGAGCAGATTGTGGAATCAACGCCGGTGTCTTCAATGGAACATCCACATAGCTCTGAAAAATTCATGTCTCAAACTCATTCTCAACAATTTTTATGGTTAAAAAAATGAATTTCGTAAAAAAAAAACTAAACAAACCTTCCATTCAACCTCATAATCCAACTTTCTCGTTGTAGTTTTTGGAGCAAACGATTTGAGTTTTGGCGGTGGGGCAATTTGCGAGTTATCAATAGCATCCGAACTATTGTCTTTGTTGATTAATTGAGAAAGTTGACGACCAAGTTTCCGTGGCACACCTTGAGAGATTTTTGGAATAGAATTCGGTGGAATCAACGGCTTTCCGATATTACTCTGGAAACAGGTTTTTGAAAATAATTAGTGGAAGATGGAGAAAATCATTCTAAAATTGAAAATATGTAGTACAAATTAGTGTTTTTTCATGACCAATTTCTACTAAAAGACGATATGGCAAAAAAAAGCTCGCAGCAAAAAAAGAACTAACCATCATTGCAGCAGAATAATCTTCAAAGATAGGAGAAAACTGGCCAATGAGCAAATCTGCGACACATGGACTTGGCACTTTTCTGACACTATCGAAACTGACGCTTCGTCTAGCCATGTTCATCTTTCTTCTTCCGTGAAGTTTCTGTAAATTAAACATGATTACGATAAAAATGAATCATTTTGAGCAATATTAATATGGGATTGGCTATTCATTTCAAGAAATACGTTCAAAATTAACTCGTTAAGAGTACTTCACAGTCATTTCAGAACTTTTTTTTCACTTATGCCTGGAACATTTTTTTGTGCTTCCAATGAAAACGGGCTCTCGCAAGTCCTATCGTGTTGTACATTTTTTAAGGTCTTTGAGATGCAGATTCATGTGAACTATTCTGACAGAACTTGAAGGCAGAGACAATCAAAATATTTAACAATATCTTTTCACAACTCCTACATTATTTCACATCAAAATGTTTGAAAAATACCTTTCTCAATGGTTGACCACATGGTGGATATGTATTTTCAGCCAACGCATTTGACAATTCTCCGGCAAAATTTGAATAATTGATTTTGGTTTTGAAGTCGCCATTAGATTTCTGAAATTTGGACATAATTATCAGATGGGAAGAATAAAAATTTCAAAGCATCTTCAAGAGAGAAAGGGATTGGAGAAATATCAACGAACCTTTAATGAAATATCACCAGTGGCATTTTCCAAAGGAGTTGATTGGAGATTTGGCGAAAATGCATTGCTGCACATTAAGCTGGATGATGCAACATCCTTCCGATCCATAAAACCACATGCCTTCTGTAATTCAAAATGAATAAAATCAGAATGAAAATTCGAGGTCAGTATCAAAGAGATGTTTCCAAACTAAACTCACCATCATCTCATTAATCTTGTCGGTGTTTTTTGCATCAGTTGATTTTGAGGATGAGTCAGAAGCGAGAATGGTGTCACTATCGATAACCACGACACTTGGCTGAAATTAATAAAATTATTTTTGGAAGTTATTGAAAATGAAACTGTTTCTTTCTCAAAATCGGAAAATTAAATAAAAAAAAGGTTTTTTCTAAACATTTTTTGAGCACTTTCATTCAGGATTGTATTGTTGGGTCATAACAGGCATCTTCAAGTCTATCCATTTCATTGTTATGAATATCATCCGTAATAATCATTGTTTTAAACTAACCTTGATCACAGAATTATCAGCTGACTTTTTGAATGGAGTCTGGTGACCAACCGAGAGAATTGGGTTGATAGGATTTGGGCTGGACGAGTCTTTGTCGAATTCAAATGCAATATCTTTGATATCCGAATCTCCGTAGATTTTCTGAAAAAAATCTTTGTCATAATGAAGAGAACGAACATGCGAGAATAGCATGAATGTGGAGCCTCCAATCCGAACTTACCACCATGTCATCGATCGTATTGTTATCCTCCGAACTTGTCGTAGTTGTTGTTGACTCGAGAACAGGTGCGATTCCACTATCAATTTGATATGTCATTGTGGTGACCACCGTGGTTGTCTGAAATGAAAAAATTGTGAATAAAGCTTCGATAAATGCTGATTTATTTTCCAAACTTCCAAATTCTTTAGGTTTGAGAAAAAAAATGAAACATGAAAATATCGACGTTTATACGTAATCTTACATTCAGCAAATTGTTTTCTCTCTTTATTCCGTTTCTGAAAATTATATTTTTCCAAAACATACCTTAGTCGGTGTCACTGTGAATCGATTAAAAACCACATCATCATCGGATTGACCATGAAACTCCAGTTGAGGCAATTCGGGGGATTCTTTGCGGGGAGTAGTCAAAGCCTCATCTCCAATCGCAAATTTGGTGAATTTTCCGTTGACCATTTTCTAAGAGCAAGTATAACCAAGTTGATAACCTGAAAAATATTCTGATTCAATTATCATGTTCAGTATACTGCGGAAAAAAATACGTACGAAATATAACACGAATATATCTGACTGAAATAGGGAATAGTTCCCATAGAAAATACCAACGAAAAAATAGACTTATTAGTGGAATTGAATTTTTTTTAAAAGAATCTTCTCTCTTTTTTTAGAGATTTTTTTTATTTGAAATTGTTTTTTTCAGTTTTTCTTTTTCATTTTTGGTGAATGGTTAATGTTTGCATTCACACGTGGAAAGGAAACGAAAAAAGTTATTAGAATACACTTTTAATTCTATAAAACGTTTCTCATTCTAAGCAAGCAAAAAAAAACACAACTTTCAACAAGCGAAAACGATGATAAATGAAACGTTTCACCCACTAGAGAAAGAAAAAATGGCGCGCAATGACACATCATGTCAATCAATGAACAACACACAAGACAGAGAGGAAAAGGTCAGAGAGTGAGAGGAAACACACTGCAAACGACAACATGTTCGTTTTCTCTCGCTCCCGCCGTTTTTCTATTATGAGAGAGGGAGAGAGAGACAGAGGAAAAAGTGAAAAGAAGAGGAAGAAGGGAGAATTGGGTCTTACCACGATTTGGAAATATTTTATTGTTTTGTGCATTGATTTTTCTGTTTTTCGTGATTCATCCGCAGGATCATAATATAAAATGAGAAAATTGCGAAATAAAAGTGATTGTTGATGTTTGCTACAGGAAAAACCAAATGGATTTCATATACAATTTTAAAAATGGAGACATTTGGATCACTGCTTTGCTATTCCTTTCTTTCAAGTTCTCTCTCTTTTTTTCTCTGTCACTCTCTCATGATAAAAAACGGCGGGAGCGAGAGAAAACGAACATGTTGTCGTTTGCAGTTGGTTTCCTCTCACTCTCTGACTTTTTTCTTTTCTTCTCGTGTGTTTGTATATTGATTGACCTCTACAAAAAAAGAAGAAAAAAGTGAGGTAGAGAAACGAACATTCTAGCAGTTGACATGCACGTCCCCCCCTCTTCTCTACCTTGTGATTTGTGTGCGTTGCGTGCGCGGGCGTGCGCGTGCGTGTGTATTGATGACTGGAACAATGTGTGTCATTGTTTTTTTATATGTTGGCGTATTCAGTTTTTCAATGTGTGGAGTATTTTTCTAACTTCATATTATCATTTGTAAATGAATTTGAAATCTTTTACTAGAAAAAGAAACAGTTTAAAGTTGGCACAAACAGCCATCATCCTCTTTGATTCGTTTTTCATTATGTGTTTGGCGCACCATTTTCTTTTTTTAGGTCTATTCATAGTCTCGTTCCAATGTGTTGTTTTCTTTTTGTTTAACTTGTACATGGATTTCAATTGATTTCATCAATCGCATACATCAATAATCATTTTATTTTTCGAATTTTTTTCTATATTTTCTCATGATTCACGGAAAACAAAAAGACAATATAGCTTTAATTTCGAGAAAAACACTGTTCAAAAGTAGAGACACTTCTTAGGTATTCCATTGTTTCAAATTTTCTGTCTTTTTATCTCTATCGCCCTCTCACTCGCTCATGAAAAAAAAGGTGTGAGCGAGAGAGAACGAACATGTTGTCGATTGCAGTGGGTTTCCTCTCACTCTCTGACCTTTTCCTCTTCGTCTTGTGTGTTGTGCATTGATTGACATGATGTGTCATCTCGCGCCCTTTCATACGCTCGTGTTTTCAGCCTTTCGATGTGTTGTTTTTTTTTTTATCATTTGTATATGAAATCCATTTGGTTTTTCCTATATCAAACATCAATAATCACTTTTATTTCGCAATGTTCACATTTTATATTATGATCCTGCGGAAGAATCACAAAAAACAGAAAAATCAATGCACAAAACAAGAAAATATTTCAAAATCGTGGTGAGACCCGATTCTCCCTTCCTTCCTTTGCTTCCCACTTTTTCCTCTATCGCTCTCTCCTTCTCTCTGAATAAAACAACGGCGGGAGCGAGAGAAAACGAACAAGTTGTCGTTTGCAGTGTGTTTCCTCTCACTCTCTGACCTTTTCCTCTCTGTCTTGTGTGTTGTGCATTGATTGACATGATGTGTCATTGCGCGCCATTTTCTTTTTCTAGTGGGTGAAACGTTTCATTTATCATCGTTTTCGCTTGTTGAAAGTTGTGTTTTTTTTTTGCTTGCTTAGAATGAGAAACGTTTTATAGAATCAAAAATGTATTCTAATAACTTTTTTAGTTTTTTTTTTCACGTGTGAATGCAAACAAAAACCTTCCTTGTTATTTTTTAAAATGATTTTACTCCCGTAAAGTCAGTATACTTCAATATAAGAATTTTCGTTCCAACACCACTCGACACAGACATATTGCTATTCGGTGGTGTGTTCATAGTTTTAGCTTGTTTGTTTGTTTCTCGTGCATTCAGTTGTATATGGATTTGGCTCGGGTTTTTCCAAACAAAATTTTCAGCAAAACTATTTTCAAAAAAGGAAGCAGGTGTTTCTAATAAATAGCACTAAATATAAACTCTCTTTCTCATTCCTTTTGTAACAAAAAAAAAATGAAAAAAATGAGCTAGAGAAACGAACATTCTAGCAGTTGACATGCACATCCCCCTCTTCTCTACCCTGTGATTCATGTGCGTTGCGCGTGTGTATTGATGACGGGGACAATGCGGGTCATTTTTTCATATGTTCGTGTATTCAGTCTTTCAATGGGTGGAGTTTTTTCTAACTTCATATTATCACTTGTAAATGAATTTGAAATGTTTTACTAGAAAAAAAAACATTTCAAAATTGGCACATCCCTCTCTCTCTCTCTCTCTCTCTCTCTCNTCTCTCTCTCTCTCTCTCTCTCTCTCTCTTTGATGCGTTTTTATTATGTGTTTCGCGCACCATTTCTTCTTTTTAGGTCTTTTTAAAAATCATTTTATATTTCGGAATTTTTTCCATATTATGGTATGATTCAAAAAAAAAAACAAAAAGAAAATTTAGCTTTCGCATTTTGTAATACTCGTTCGTTTTTTAAATTATAAATTTTGCAGACTATTTCTTCTTATTTAGGTGTATTCATAGTTTCGTCTCAGTGTGTTGTTTTTGAATCAGAGAATTGAAACACTCCTTTCTTCCAAGTTTTCTCTCTTTTTTTTCTCTGTCGCTCTCTCCCTCTCTCATAATAGAAAAACGGCGGGAGCGAGAGAAGACGAACATGTTGTCGTTTGCAGTGTGTTTCCTCTCACTCTCTGACCTTTTTCCTCTCTGTCTTGTGTGTTGTGCATTGATTGACATGATGTGTCATTGCGCGCCATTTTTTCTTTTTCTGGTTTGTGAAACGTTTCATTTATCATCGTTTTCGCTTTTGAAAGTTGTGTTTTTTGCTTGCTTAGAATAAGAAACGTTTTATAGAATTAAACATACATTCTAATAACTTTTTTCGTTTCTTTTCCACGTGTGAATGCAAACATTAACCATTCATCAAAAATCAAAAACAAAAACTGAAAAAAAAAACAATTTCGAATAAAAAACATCTCTAAAAAAAGAGAGAAGATTTTTCAAAAAAAGATTCAATTCCACTAATAAGTCTATTTTTTCGTTGGTATTTTCTATGGGAACTATTCCCTATTTCAGTCAGATATATTCGTGTTATATTTCGTACGTATTTTTTTCCGCAGCATACTGAACATGATAATTGAATCAGAATATTTTTCAGGTTATCAACTTGGTTATACTTGCTTTTAGAAAATGGTCAACGGAAAATTCACCAAATTTGCGATTGGAGATGAGGCTTTGACTACTCCCCGCAAAGAATCCCCCGAACTGCCTCAACTGGAGTTTCATGGTCAATCCGATGATGATGTGGTTTTTAATCGATTCACAGTGACACCGACTAAGGTATGTTTCGAATAAAACAATCATTTTCAGAACCGGAAGAGAGAGCAAAAAAAATTTCTAAGTGTATGAGTACGTATGAACGTCGATATTTTCATGTTTCATTTCTCTCAAAAAAGTTTGAAAAATATCAGCATTTATCGAAGCTTTATTCACAATTTTTTCATTTCAGACAACCACGGTGGTCACCACAATGACATATCGAATTGATAGCGGTATTGCTCCTGTTCTTGAGTCAACAACAACTACGACAAGTTTGGAGGATAACAATACGATCGATGACATGGTGGTAAGTTTAGATTGGAGGCTCTACATTCATTCTATCCTCGAATATTCGTTCTCTTCGTTATAACAAAGTATTTTTTCAGAAAATCTACGGAGTTTCGGATGTCAAAGATGTTGAATTTGAATTCGACAAAGACTCGTCCAGCCCAAATCCTATCAACCCAATTCTCTCAGTTGGTCACCAGACTCCATTCAAAAAGTCAACTGATGATTCTATGATCAAGGTTAGTATAAAACAATGATTATTACGGATGATATTCATAACAATGAATTTTTTATTTAAGTTTCAGATTTTGAGAAAGAAAACAATTTTAATTTCAATAACTTTGAGAACCGTTGCCAAAATTAATTTTATTAATTTCAGCCAAGTGTCGTGGTTATCGATAGTGACACCATTCTCGCTTCTGACTCATCCTCAAAATCAACTGATGCCAAAAACACCGACAAGATTAATGAGATGATGGTGAGTTTAGTTTGGAAACAGCTCCTCGATGCTGACCTCGAATTTTCATTCTGATTTTAATAATCTTGAATTACAGAAGGCATGTGGTATTATGGATCGGAAGGATATTGCATCATCCAGCTCAATGTGCAGCAATTCATTTTCGCCAAATCTCCAATCAACTCCTTCAAAAAATGCCACTGGTGATATTTCATTAAAGGTTCGTTGATATTTCTCCAATCCCTTTCTCTCTTGAAGATGCTTTGAAATTTTTATTCTTCCCATTTGATAATTATGTCCAAATTTCAGAAATCTAATGACGACTTCAAAACCAAAATCACTTATTCAAATTTTGCCGGGGAATTGTCAAATGCGTTGGCTGACCATACATATCCACCATGTGGTCAACCATTGAGAAAGGTATTTTTCAAACGATTTGATGTGAAATAATGTAGGAGATGTGAAAAGATCTTGTTCAACATTTTGATGTGTCAGAATAGTTCACATAAATCTGCATCTCGAAGACCTTAAAAAATGTACAAAACGATAGGACTTACGAGAGCCCGTTTTCATTGGAAGCACAAAAAAATGTTCCAGGCATAAGTGAAAAAAAGTTCTGAAATGACTGTGAAGTACTCTTAACGAGTTAATTTTGAACGTATTTCTTGAAATGAATAGCCAATCCCATATTAATATTGCTCAAAATGATTCATTTTTATCGTAATCATGTTTAATTTACAGAAACTTCACGGAAGAAGAAAGATGAACATGGCTAGACGAAGCGTCAGTTTCGATAGTGTCAGAAAAGTGCCAAGTCCATGTGTCGCAGATTTGCTCATTGGCCAGTTTTCTCCTATCTTTGAAGATTATTCTGCTGCAATGATGGTTAGTTCTTTTTTTGCTGCGAGCTTTTTTTTGCCATATCGTCTTTTAGTAGAAATTGGTCATGAAAAAACACTAATTTGTACTACATATTTTCAATTTTAGAATGATTTTCTCCATCTTCCACTAATTATTTTCAAAAACCTGTTTCCAGAGTAATATCGGAAAGCCGTTGATTCCACCGAATTCTATTCCAAAAATCTCTCAAGGTGTGCCACGGAAACTTGGTCGTCAACTTTCTCAATTAATCAACAAAGACAATAGTTCGGATGCTATTGATAACTCGCAAATTGCCCCACCGCCAAAACTCAAATCGTTTGCTCCAAAAACTACAACGAGAAAGTTGGATTATGAGGTTGAATGGAAGGTTTGTTTAGTTTTTTTTTTACGAAATTCATTTTTTTAACCATAAAAATTGTTGAGAATGAGTTTGAGACATGAATTTTTCAGAGCTATGTGGATGTTCCATTGAAGACACCGGCGTTGATTCCACAATCTGCTCCAATGGACATGGAGATTAGTTCAACTCTGACTGACTGTTGTAAGAATGTGCAAAAATTATCAAACAATGTCGCGTCTTCTTACATTGATCAACAACTCCCATTGCAAATGTTTGATTTTGATTTTGCAACAAAGGTTAGTTCGGTTTTTGCTACGGACTTCGAATTTCAAATATGATGTTTTTCAGAGTAGCTTCGACGGTTCGTTCAAGAAACCGGCATTGATTCCGAAATTCAGTGAAGTGGACATGGACACTAGTTCTGACTGTCTCATCAACTTGCCAACCCCGAAATTCTATCAAATGGACGGCATTAGTTTTGAAGGTCTCAACAATTTGCCAAATCTGTCGAACAACGTTGCATATTCTCACATTGGACCACAAATTCCATTGCAAAATGTCGTGGATAACTCTCAAATGGACATGGGCAATGATTCCGACTCTATCAATAATTTGCCGAATCTTCCATGCATCAGTGCATCGCCTTCTATTGGACAACAAATCGTCGACGACTCGTTTGATTTGCCGGATTGTGTTCCACAAACCAATCGATTCACTACACAAAAATATACTTTTGATCTGTTGCCTTGTATTTTACCATCTCCGCCACAACGCGCCAGTTCGTTGAAAAGACTTTTGGAGAATCCAAACAACAAGTATGTTTCCCCATTCAAGAAGTTCTGTGAATGAAATCTAATCCTAATAATGCCCCAATTTTATCTCTTTCATTATTATTTATCTATTGCCTTTCTAGAGTTTTGTAATGTTCATTTTTGCTAGTTATTTCATAAACATATATTACCTGATGATTTGAATTAATAAACAAAACATTGATT
>LR549171.1:0-22928 GCA_900536415.3 Caenorhabditis sp. 38 MB-2015 | reverse complement strand
AATCCATTGAAAAATTTCATTCACATCATGGAGAGCGAACTCGGGATCCAAGATTAAAAACGAACACACTACCACCTGTACACTACAACACATCGACGGAGGAGAGAAAAAGACATAGACATTATCGTGGATGGCGAGAAAAAGTTGAAAAACGTCCGCTTTATTCATGGTGCTTCATGACTTTTTAGTAACTGTTTTGAAAAACGAGTTCATTATAAAAAAAAATTTATGATTATCTGAGAATTTCGTATATTAATGAACTGGGCAGCCTTCTCTTTTGAGATTAGCAGTGAATTTGAAACAAAATTCAGAATTAGCTTGTTAACTTTTTTCACAACAAAAATAAATAAAAACTCACTTGCCGAGAAACTGAAAACAATTAGTGATAATGTGATCTATGTTACAAAAGGCCCAGTCATTGTCACATACCACCAAATTCACTGTAGGCGCATATCATTCATACGAATTTTTTAGTTGCAAAAAAAAACAATTCCAATTTATATTATTGACATTTTTTATTGTAGAATTGGAGAACTGTCGATCTTTGCTTTTCGATTTTCAAAAATTACAACTGCTGCAAAAATACTATTATATGTTAAAAGATACAGAAAACAACGAAACTTTTCAATACAAAAAAAATAACGAAAAACGGAAAAATTTCATTTAACTTTGAATTTTCAACTGAGACAATCATGAAATATAACTTTTATGAGTTTATCCTTTTCTCAAAACTAACAAAAAATGCACAGAAAACATAAAACGAAGTGAAAACTTGAAAAACTATTAAAATAAAATAAAAAATAAATCAAATTGTCCGAGAGAACTACAAGCGGACTAGTCAACACACAAACTCGGCCAGCTGCAAAACCTAGGCCATAGGGAAAAACGGCAACAATTTACGAGAAACTGTAATACCCTTCTACCATCCAACGTTATTACATCACGAGCCCTATATTAGAGCTTGTTCTGCCCTCTTTTGTTAATTTTTTTCATACAGTTTTACTATTGTATTTTTATACTGCACATAAAGATATAAATTAATAAGCAATATTATTCAGATTTACTGGAAATTTCGATATTCGCTAGATTGTATGAGAAGAGATTCTTATCAATTGGGATTGTTTTCACCAGAGTTGGGCGGAATTCCAACTTCCGACTTTCACATTTTTTCACTTCTAATTTTTTCAGATTTTTTCGCGTCGAATGTTTTCACGTTTTTTCAATGTAAGTTGCATTTTTTCTCGGTTTTCTCGTTCTATCTAAAACCAAGACCCCATTTTAGATTCTTAAAAATAAAGTACACGTCGACTTTGTGCTTTATTGTTGCGAAATCCATAATACACAAAACACACTTTGCTTTATTCTCTCTGCGTCTCTCAACTTTCAACACTACTCTCTCGTGGTCTCTAGTTCAATGTCACAACTCTTATCTTTACCATATGGTTTCTTGTATAAATAGTGAACAGAAATAAATAAAACTCAGTGTAAAAATGATGATATTCCTAGCGAGAATGTGTTTTAAATTTTTCCCTTTGACAATCGCTATCACTCTCATTTCCGCCTATGTTATTTATCGTCTAGTATTCAAGAAAAGAGCTTCTAAAACTCCAAAAATCTTGAAAAAAGACTTCGAGAAGGACAAAGTATATTTATATGAGTTTCCAAGACTCAAAACTTGCCGAAATCTTTCGCCATTCTGTATCAAATTGGAGACATTTCTCAGAATTCATAACATCCCTCATGAGGTAGGCATCATTTTTTGTTTATCAAAATGGTATTTTGGATCTTAAGATTGTGTATACATTTACAAAGCGGTCGAGAAATGGAACTTTGCCTTTTATCGAGTTGAATGGTGAACATATCGTTGACTCGGATTTCATCGAGATTCAATTGAAGAAACATTTCAAAATCCCAGAACTGAGCAAAGAACAAGAAACACAATCGGTGTTGATTTCCAGATTTGCAGATAACCATCTTTTCTAGTGAGTTCAAACAATTTTTTTTTTCAACCTGATCAAACTTTGTTTTTTTTTTCTAGTGTCCTTCTTCGATACAAAGGAGCAGCTCCAGAATTCTTCTCAACGATTCTCACACTTGCCCCAATTCCCGGTTTTCTTTTGCCAGTTTTCCATTTCATTTTGAGTCGATTCATGGGAAGTCGAATTCAGAAGAGGGTTGGATTGGGGATCGGAAATTTTAATGATCAAGAACATGAAATCATTTTCCATCGGGATTTGAAAACTATTGAGAATCTGCTGAACAATGGGAAATTTATATTTGGTGATCAGATGAGTAGTGCAGATGCGACTGTGTTTGGACAATTGTCGAGTGTGTATCATCCATTTGATAGTTATATTCGACAGACGATTGATAAAGAATATCCGAGATTGAAACAGTATTTGGAAGATGTGATTGAGGAGGTTTATCCAAATGATTTTGTTATGTGAATATTTATTTTTGCTCATAATTTAAATATAAAACATTTATTACACACATACACACAGTTATCTTCAAACAATAAATCATATTTCAAATATTTTTGTCATGAAACTCGAGTTGAATTCCTTCTCCAAACTTTACACGAGAGTGGTAGTTTGCGTTCCAGAAAACGAACACTGGTAGGGTAAAACTTCTGAATTTTGTAGAACACTTGTTTCGGTATTTTCGGCATTTTCAGGACCTCACACAGATGGTTGATGTCCTGAAAGTTTCATTGTCCTAATTTGTTTATGAACTCTTCCATCTGGTGTGAAAAACTGAACTCACAGAGATTCCGTTTCCGGATACCACAATTGCAGTAGCGAGGTCCACGTTGACTTGTTGTTGTTTCTGACCTCTTCTATTTTCTTCAAAGATTGCAGAAGAAGACCATTTCCATGTGTGACCACATTTCATACAAATAAGAATGGCCTGTAAATTCACTTATGATGTGGATGAAATAAATATAAGATCACCTTCATTGCAGCTCCTTGAGTATCTATTTCAATAGATGCATGCGTCCAAGTGAATTCCGCTTTGTAAACACGGATAGCACTTTCTAATGAATGGGAGAATGTTTTGCATATCACAAGGTGCATATTCCACACTGTTGATGTCGATGGATTTTCATGATTTCGTTTTTTGAACACATCTGGATTATTGTTTGTGATAATAATAATAATAAAATAGAAAAACAACTAACCTTGGGTGGAACGATGATTTGATAGTGTTTATCGACTTTAACAAAATGGGATTTGCAAGCTCGTGATAGATCGTTCATAATATCTCCAAAATCCTGGATCAAATGTTGAAATCAATTTTTTACTAGGTGTTTGACTTCTTGGTATCTCTTTCATCGAATTATAGTTCACCAATTGTCCGCAAATGATGCATGTTCTCATAGTTGCTTTCGAGCAACTCATCGTGATCGAGAGACCAGAGCATTGTCATCCAAAAATTTAAGAAAACAAAAAAGTGCTAAGACAAAAAACTGAAGTTTAAATACTCTGAAATTAAGAAAAAAAATAAATCGAGTCGCTTAGCGCGCAAATAATAGAACAAGAATTGAGAAAGTTTTCAAAAAACTTCAGACCTGATATAACTTTCTTAGAAATTTTTTTTTTACAAAAATTGTGTTTCTGACTTTCCAGATAAATTTTATTTGGCTAAAAAATCTCATAAAAACCATGACAGAAAAATTATCTATGTATTTTCTATCAGATATTTAGAACGAGAATTTGAAGTAGTCTCGAAAAACCAAAAAAAAACTGTTAGGGATATGAAAATTATAAAAATTTTTGAAGTGTACAAAGTTGCTCCAGAATACGATTTGTGTCGTTTTCAGATAGTATTTTGGGACAATAACCCACGGTTTTGAGAAGGTTCTGAAATAATTCAGAGAAAAAAAAAATTTCAAGATTCTCGGACAAACAGAGAATAAAATGTAGTTTTCACAATCTAGGATCAAAGTTGACAAAACATAATGTTCATAAATCTATATATAACAATTCAAAAAATATTCGACACACGTTAGATTCAATTTCCGAATCACCTCTCTAGGTAGTTTATAAATGAAAATTATTATTGTATCAAAAAATTACCAAAAACTGAAACGTTATATGATTGTTATCAGGCGTTCACAAATCGTTGCCATCGGGCTACGGTATTTTCATTTTTCCTACTCAAAAATAAGCTTTCCGGAAAAATGAAAACATAAAATAAAAAGTTCCCTAGAGTAGTTTTACACGTAGAATTCGAATTTGATGTTTAAAATCAACCTAAATTTCATTTTCAGAGCAAAAATTTATAGATCAATAGAGCGCGTGTTACCGATCTGTGAAAGGCTTATACGTTCGTCACTAATCGTTGTCATTAGACTACTGTAGTTTCGGTTTTCACACTCAAAATTAAGCTTCTCGGAATCGTGAAACCATGAAATTAAAAAGAATAATTTCGATTTGTAGTTTTACACGTAGAACTCGAATTTAACATTGAAAATCATCCTTAATACCATTAAAAAAATTATAAGAACAATTGTAAAACTTTTATGGGTTTCTATCGAGATCTCAATTTCATAAATTTATACTAATTTCTTTCTCCTCCATTGCTATTTTTGGCTCAACAGGTTGCTTCTTCTTTTGTCCAAGTATAGCATCAAAGAACATTTTTTCAAGTCTAGCCGTGCTCATTTCAAATAAACAACTCCAGAAAAATGCGGCAAAATATGCAATGAAAGTGATTGGTATCGCATAGTACAGATACTGAAAAATCACTAATTTGTAGGTGAAAAGGAGACTTGAGCTTACTTACAACTTGCCAAAGTGAAACAAAGTAAATGGGTCGTTCACCAACATTGAAATAATAGTAAACAAGCATCCAATGAACAATATAAGCACAGTAGGACAGTCTGCCAAATGGTTGCCAGATGGGATGGGACATGAAGTTATTGATCGGACCACTCCATCCGAAATGATTGGCAATAATGACCCAACTGACAGCGACAGCCCATCCGAGACGGGTGAAACTATAATAGGTAGCACGGGTACCCCAACTCCAGTAAGATCCCTTGTCGTAGTCATAGTTCGAGAAAAGACAAGCACATGCAATACCGAACGCGATGAGCCACGCAACAATTATGAGAGACCAATGAAGACGAACTCGTCGCTTTGAAAGAACTCCGATCAAATATCCAGTGAGGATTCCAATGAGATATGGAGTGCATCGGATCCATGGCATTTGGTATATTTGAACTTCAAACTTTCCACTTTGGCTGCAAAATAGGTGATTCAACATTTTTTGAAAACAAATTATAATATTGAGATTTTTATCGAGTCTACTAAATTGAAATACGAGGCAAACCTGTACAATTACTGAATGCAAACATGTGTTTTTTCCATACAACTAGTGAAACCATGATGTTTTAAAAAATTTAGAAAACAATTCAACCCAAAATTATTTCAATCACTTACTCAATTATGAAATTATCCGCTCCCATATTGTGGTATTCACTGTACTTCAGATATGTCATGAATATACTCGCCAAACATCCAATAGTGATAAGCATCACTCCTATATTAAAGGAAATGTATAATCCAATGATAAATATCGGTGCAATAACGTATAATTGAGTATCAACTGCAAGATACCAAGTTATATCGTAACATCCGAATGAATCGAAGTTGTTGATGTAAAGAAGGTTCTGCCACCATTTTGTTTTGCAGATGCCAACTTGGAGTTGCTGGAGGTCTGAAAATATTATAAAAAAAGCTTCATAATCGTTGATTTGAAAATTGACCAGGGTTGAAGGTTTTAACAAGTTTTCAGATCTCTCATAGTGCTATTCATAACATAAAAAACTACTGTTTCATAAGTTCAATAAATTTTCGCAGTGTCTTCTACCTCTAAAAATTAAATAGAAACAGTATTTATTTTTTTTACAAAAAAGCAACGTTTTTTCCATTTCAAATAACAGAAGTTCAGAACTCACTTCCAAATGATGCAGCGTATGGACCTTGAATATAACTGTAATATACAGTGAAAACTCCAATGAATAACATAATTGGAGGTGTTAATCGAAGATATCGATGAACGTAGAACATTATCCAGGTTAGAGGACTCTTCATCATAGTACTCTTTGGTCTTTCTTTGAAGAACATATAAGACAAAACAACTCCAGATAATAGAAAGAATGTGTCAACTGATAAAACAGCATTGATAACTAGATGGTTCCAAATGTTATTGGCAAGATATTTGAGTGGTAGGAGGTTCTCTGAAATCTTCAATTTTGTTTTCACCGTGCGAAATTTCTATTTACCAGCTCCAAAAAATTGAATAGTACAATGACCGGTTACTACCCATGACATTGACATTGCTCGAATACAATCTATCGATTTTATATGACCTGGTTTTTGCTCCTTTATGGATAAAATAGTCCCTGCATTTGTCCAGAAGGAGAATGTATTCAAAATTTGGCGAAGAATATTTTTCTCAGCTCCACTTGATATTCCATATACTGTCTCTTGAATGAAATCAAGGACCGTTGCGAGAATTGCGATCAAAACCACAACTATCAAGAAAATCGAATATACCCAAAAAGCGGAATCTTTTTCCTGTTCCACTTTTGCACATGCTGCTGATCTTGCTTGAAACACTCTGTCATGAAATCCGTTGTAAATGATTGTGAGATCTTGACTATCGCAAGATTGCGGCATGCATACGGCATATCGATTTGCTGCTAATGATGAGATATTAGGTGTCGCTCTTGGGTATAGAAAGAGATAACAGTAGTTGGTCTCATATTTTACACCACTGATTCGTTGACATTCCTGGTAAGATCCATCGATTACTAATGTCGCTTCAAGTATTCCTGGAGCTGGGAATTTTCCAAATGCATCGAGCTCTGGAAAAGCAATATTTTTCGAAAAAAATTTCATCTCACAGTTAGTAGTAGGAAATTTTTTCACAACTTTTCGAAGATGAAAAAAAAACAAAAACAAAAAAAATTGGTAAGCTGTCCAATCCAAGCCCAAATAGCAATATCTAATTGCAGTGTACCAAAAAACATAGACAGTTTGAAACAGAGAACTATTGAGAAAATGTATTACTAGATGAACAGAAATCGGATGCTGAAAATGAATCTTTGAAACAGTCAATTATCATAGAAAACTTGTTAAAACAGAGGAATCGCATTTATTGTATACAATACAGACACGGCGGAATTTGGATTTTTGAGTTCTGCGTACAAAGTTATTGGTCAACAATAAAATATGTGTTTTCTATTGGGTTCAGAGTCATATGGTTTGTAACTATTGCTTATCCGTGTGGGTTCAGAGAAAAAACAGATTACATATAAATCGTAAAAAAAGAATTTTAAAGTTAAAGGTGAGATAGAGCTCTCAGATGTTCCATTTTTTATTGATGACTTGAGAACATTCAGAGCTTGAAGTTAGTTTGAAACAGTAGATCGAATAATTTTTGTTTTTTTTTAACTCACGTTGAATTGCATATAAATTATCCTTCAATAACAATTTTTCGTGTTTTGTACATTTTTGCATAACCAAGCATTCTGTAGTTATCAAGCTGAATAATTCAAGAGAATTTAGCCATGTCCTCGTTTCATTGGCACATTGTGAAGATACATTTTGAAGTGATACACGTGATATTGAATCCTGGAAATTTTTGGGTTAGGATAAACTGGATATGTCAAATGGGTGCCCAAAAAAGGTCACTTACCTGCCATTGATTTGCCGATACTATAGAAAATACAGAGAATAATATTAACAATTTCATATTTTTCCTAGTTTAATTTTCTCCCACTCTTTATATATGACTATTCTTTTGATCAAATGCTGATAAGAAGTTCGATAAATCATTTGCCAAGTTTAATATTATTGAACTTCCTCCAGCTTGTTTAAACTAATTTCAGAATTAGAAAATATTCATCGAATACATACATTTTTACAGTACCCATGCACTTGGGACCATGACCTGCGTTGGACCATGAAAAATGTTCCAGAACGTATAGTTTAGTCATGGTGTAAAATTGCACAACATTTTCACATTTACGATTATTTTTCTAATCTTCTTTGTCGTACAAAAAATGACGAGAAATGTTGCGTGTTTTGATGCGGTTCTATTATAAGCTTTTTGAGTGCAACCATAGATGTCTAGGACTGAAATTTTTTCAATTTGAAGAATTAAATATCTCTTAAAAGTTTGAGCGCAAACCTATCAATCGATGACTATACCATTTTTGACTGGGGGTTTGTTTTGGATATCTAGTAATACTTTTCAGGAAAACATGCAATAAAAACTAGTGATATCACTCATGTGATCCGAACATATAAATTTCTGTTTCAACTTTTTTTTTCATGTTTCAGATTTGTGATATCTTGTAATAGCAAGGAATTAGTAATATCACTTATCCAATTCTTGCTTCGTGTCTTTTCAAAAAAAAACTTGAAAAGCTGAAACTTCGGAAAAAATTCTGTAAAATATTTCACTTCGATCAAGTCCATAACAATAGCCAAAACTAATTAAACAATTTAACCGATTGTTTCAAAAATTTAACTTGAAACAGTAAACATGTTTTTGTTTTTAAATAAAAGCGACGTTTCTGCAACATTTCCTGTAATACAGTAGCGGGCAAAAGTTTGTGTACTGTTGGTTAAAACGACGTATCTCGGCTAAAAATGGTCCATTTGAGCCCATATTTCGCAGATTTATGCCCAAAGGTATCAGCAACATTCTGCAGTTTTTGTGAAACGATATCTGAAAAATAAAAATCTGAAAATTTTTTTGCTTAAAATGTTCAATTTTTGAAAAAAACTTTTTTTTCCTAGGGAATTTTTCAAATGTTCTCAAAAGCCAAAATGTGCTCCTGGGTTGGTAAAAACACTTCTCCAAAGGAATTAGTGAAAAATTTCTTTACCGAATTTTAAGAATTATTTTTCTGAAAATACGGGGAAATTTCAAAACTTCGTAGAGGGTCTCAAAGTTGATGAATCTACTCCAAATTCTTAGAAAAGACGTATCAATGTGATGCTAATCGATCCCCAAAATTACAGAGAAAAACAAAAAATGTTTTTTTTCTTCACACAGTGCCCACTTGCTCTGACACCACAGGACAAAAAAAAATTTTTTTTCAAAAAATTCTGTGATTTTGGGGATCGATTAGCATCACATTGGTACGTCTTTTCTGAAAATTTGGAGTACTTTCATCAACTTTGAACCACTCTACGAAGTTTTGAAATTTTCCCGTATTTTCAGAAAAATAATTCTTAAAATTCGGTTAAAAATTTTTTCGTTAATTCCTTTGGAGAAGTGTTTTTATCAACCCAGGAGCACATTTTGGCGTTTGAGAACATTTGAAAAAATCCCTAGGAAAAAAAAAGTTTTTTTTCAAAAATTGAAAATTTTCAGCAAAAAAATTTTCAGATTTTTATTTTTTCAGATATCGTCTTACAAAAACTGCAGAATGTTGCTGATACCTTTGGGGAAAATTATGGTTTTTAGTAAACGTTCACCAAACGTTTAAAAAAATCCTTTGAAAAGAGGAAAATTGAAACAATTATTTCAACTCACTGTGATGTAGGTTTCCATTATTTTTTTTCGTTCATGTAGCTTTTTGATATACATTTAATAAAACAGCAAAAATATTTTTTATTTGAATTTTTGGATTTTCAAAACAATCATCATGAAACTTGGATCTCTAGGGTTTTATTCTCGCAAAAATCATTACTGTTTCGAAAAATCTACATAGTTGTGTGAAAACAAGTTTTTAAAACAATCAAATTCATAAAACAATTGTAATTGTAGGATAGACATTTTTTTCGAGAAAAAATTTGAGACTTCAAATTTTATTGTTACATGTAACATATTAAAAGGTTTCATGTCATTATCGAGATCTCATAAACACAATTAAAGCTTGATATCTTTCTCCCAAGTTGTTATTGTTGGTTCAACAGGTTGCTTCTTCTTTTGTCCAAGTATAGCATCAAAAAACATTTTTTCCAGTCTAGCCGTGCTCATTTCAAATAAACAACTCCAGAAAAATGCGGCTATATATGAGAGGAAAGTGACTGGTATCGCATAGTAGAGGAACTGAAAAACAACTTTCTGATTTGAAAAAACACGGAAAGAAACATACAATTTGCCAAAATGAGATAAAGTATAATGGTCGACCACCGGCATTGATGAAGTAGTTAACAACCACCCAATGAATAATATAAGCACAATATGAAAGTCGACCAAATGGTTGCCAAATGGGATGGGACATGAAGTTATTGATCGGGCCACTCCATCCGAAATGATTGGCAATGATGACCCAACTGACAGCGACAGCCCAACCGAGACGGGTGAAGTTGTAATAGGAGGCACGGGTGAACCAACTCCAATACGAACCCTTGTCATAATCATAGTTTGAGAAAAGACAAGCACATGCAATACCGAATGCGATGAACCATCCAATAATCGAAAGAGCCCAATGAAGACGAACTCGTCGCTTCGAAAATACTCCGATCAAATATCCAGTAAGGATTCCAATGAGATATGGAGTGCATCTGATCCATGGCATCTGGTACATGTGACTGTCGAACTTTCCACTATTGCTGGAAAAAACTGGTTTGTTTTTGAAATAATGTATTGGAGAGTTTTGTGAGAAAAAATATAGGAGCTTTTAGAAAAGTTAGCTGCTTGATGTAGGCCCTCAAATATCAGATATCTGGTCTGCAGATTATAAAGAAATAATCTTACTCTGTCACGAATTCATCGGCTGTCATATCGTACATACTATACTCCACATATGTTATGATTATACTCGCTACACATCCAATGGTGATCAATATGACCCCTATATTCATTGAAATGTATAATCCAAAAATGAATATAGGTGCAACAATATATAATTGAGTATCAACTGCGAGATACCAGGTGACACCATAACATCCAAATGAGTCGAAGTTGTTGATATAAATCAGATTGTGCCACCATAATGTTTTGCAAGCGTTGACTTGGAGTTCTTGTATGTCTGAATATATCCATTAGAGCTTCTCATGGTCAATTGAATAAGTTATAAACTTACTTCCCGATGACGCCGCTGCCGGCCCTTGAATATAATTGAAATATACTGTGAAAAAACCGATGAATAACATGATAGGAGGTGTTAAGCGGAGATATCGATGAACGTAGAACATTATCCAGGTTAGAGGACTCTTCATCATTGTACTCTTTGGTCTTTCTTTGAAGAACATATAAGATAAAACAACTCCGGATAATAGGAAGAAGGTGTCGACTGACAGTAAGGCATTGATGATGAGGTGGTTCCAAATATTGTTAGCAATATATTTTATTGGCAGGAGGTTTTCTGAAAATTTTACTTTTTATAATTGCAGAAAATTTCTTAATTACCGGCGGTGTAAAAGTATATGGTACAATGACCAGTGACCACCCATGCCATCGACAATGCTCGAATACAATCTATCGATTTTATATGACCTGGTTTTTGCTCTTTTATGGATAAAATAGTTCCGGCGTTTGTCCAGAAGGAGAATGTATTCAAAATACGACGAATGGTATTTTTCTCGAAGCTACTTGCGATGCCATAAATTGTTTCTTGGATGAAATCGAGAAAAGTGGCTAGGATTGCAATCAAAACGACCACGGCAAGAAATATCGAGTATCCCCAAAAAGCAGAATCTTTCGCATACTCCACTTTTGCGCAATATGCGAACTTTGCCTCGAAAATTTTGCCATCAATTCCGTTGTAAATTGTTGCAAGATCTTGACTATCGCAAGACTGCGGCATGCAAATGGCATATCGATATGCTGCCATTGAAGAGATATTAGGTGTTGCTCTTGGGTATAAAAAAAGATAACAGTAGTTGGTCTCATATTTAACACCACTGATTCGTTGACATTCCTGATAAGATCCATCAATAACTAATGTTGCTTCAAGCATTCCTGGAGCAGGAAATTTTCCAAATGCATCGAGTTCTGGAAGAAAATCTATATTGTCGAAGTCTCAAAAATCAAGAGCAATAATACTGACCCTTTCAAAAAGTCTGAAAATTTATAGTCAGTTTGAAACACAAAAAAAAAATAGAAAAAAGTGATGATGTTTGAGCATCAAACCTTGATACGCAATACTCACGTTGAACTGCGTATAAATTCTCCTTCAATAGGAGTTGTTCATGTTTTGTGCATTTTTGCATAACCAAACATTCAGTAGTTATCAAACTGAATAATTCAAGAGATTTTATCCAAGTATTTGTATCATTTTCACATTGTGAAGATACATTTCGGAGTGATACACGTGATATTGAATCCTGAAAAAAAAACTTGTAAGTGTGGGTTGTGAATTTTCATTTACCTGCCACTGGTTCGCAGTTACTAGCAGAAATATTGAGAATAGTATAATAAATTGCATATTTTTCGAAGTTTGATTTTTTTCCACTACTTATATACGCCTATTCTTTGCTCATTATCTGATAAGAAGTTCAATAGAACAGTTATATATTTTCTATTTTTCTCCTGTCTCACTCCAATCTCGTAAATTAGTTAGATCTGCTCGAGAGAATGAACAGTCTCGAGTCACCAGCATTTCATAATTTTTAGCTTTTTCAGATATTAAAGAATATTTTAAACTATGTTTTAGTCATGGTGTAAAATTGCACAACATTGTCTCTTTACGATTATTTCGATAAGCCTCTTTTTAGCACAAAAATGACATAATCTTATGAAGTTTTGAGACGGTTTTTTTTAAATTGTCTTGGACACATTTTTTCATTCTATGTATAATATTATTTATATTTTTTAAGAAGTTTCACTGTTTCAATAGCAAATTACATTGTGTAATTCAGTAGAATCATATTTTCAAATCGATTTTGTAGAGTCCATTACATTTTTTCACACTCTCTCAGGTACAATCACTGTTTCAAGAAAATCACGAAACTAAATATTCAAAACGAGAATTGTATCACCTATGTTATTTTCCGAAAATTGTTTTAATATATAATATTCATCGGGAAATATATACATTTTTTTGCTCTTCTGAGCACAAGCCTTTAAAAAGGACCTCTCAATTGTGTCCGTTTTGATGAATAAAAAACCCCGTAATTCATACAAACAAATTGACAGTGTATTTTTGAAATTCAGTCATAATGACAGTATAATAATTTACAGTTTCACAATTACATTGTAGGTGAGAAACAGTTTCAATAATATTTCAATAAGGCGTCTTGTGGCTCATCGGTAAAAGTGAATATCCAATACTCTATCTCTGACAATTTGATCATCATTTTCCACAAAATCTATATTTTGGCAGTTATTTTTTTGTCTCTGTTGCAACTATTGCTTTAATTGTTTTGCTCTATCATCAAATAACATGTTTTGCTAGATATAAGATGTGATGCATTTATCGAGATCTGTTATTCATAGTTAAAGGTCCTTTGTTGTCTCTGTTGGTTCAACAGATTGCTTCTTCTTTTGTCCAATCAGCGCATTGAAGAACATTTTTTCTAGTCTAGCAGTGCTCATTTCAAACAGACAACTCCAGAAAAATGCGGAAAAATATGAAAGGAAAGTGACAGGTATGGTATAGTACAGAAACTGCAAAAATAGTCACTGTCGTCAAAAAGTAATGGAATAACTTACAATTTGCCAAAGTGAGACATAGTGTAACGGTCGTTCGCCAATATTGAAATAGTAGAAAAGAACCACTCGATGAACTATGTAAGCACAGTAGGAAAGTCTGCCAAATGGTTGCCAGATTGGATGAGACATAAAGTTATTGATTGGACCACCCCATCCAAAATGATTGGCAATGATGACCCAACTGACAGCGATAGCCCAGCCGAGACGGGTGAAGTTGTAATAGGAGGCACGGGTGAACCAACTCCAATACGAACCCTTGTCATAATCATAGTTTGAGAAAAGACAAGCACATGCGATACCGAATGCGATGAACCATCCAATAATCGAAAGAGCCCAATGAAGACGAACTCGTCGCTTCGAGAAAACCCCGATCAAATATCCAGTAAGGATTCCAATGAGATATGGAGTGCAGCGGATCCATGGCATTTTGTACATTTGTTGGTAGAATTTCCCACTTTTGCTACAAAAAATTCTCGTGTTTGCTTTGCGAAAACTTTATACTCCCCACGCTCAATTAAAATCCGTGTCAGACAATTTTTTTTAATCTTAAATCTGGTCATCATATTTTACTCACTCGACTACAGTTCCATCCGCTGCCATATCGTATAAACTATACTCCATATATGTTGTGATTATACTTGCCAAACATCCTATGGTGATCAGTAAAACTCCTGTGTTCATTGAAATGTACAATCCAATGATGAATATTGGTGCAATGACGTATAATTGAGTATCTACTGCGAGATACCAGGTGATAGTGTAACATCCCAATGGGTCGAAGTTGTTGATATAAATCAGATTGTGCCACCATAATTTTTTGCAAATATCAACCTGGAGTTGCTGTGAGTCTGAAATAAGTTGTAAACTTGAAAATTTCGGGAATAAGAGAATATCTGAATGTCTGATTTTCAAAACATATTCTTAGTTTACATAAACCCGCTACAAATTCTCGTTTTCTAAAAAACTTCACATTCATGCTCACACCAGGTATCATCTTAAATCAACAAACATCTACTTACTTTCCGATGAAGCCGCGTATGGACCTTGAATAGAAGTATAATATACCGTGAAAAATCCGATGAACAACATAATTGGAGGAGTCAAACGAAGATATCGATGAACGTAGAACATTATCCAAGTTAACGGGTTCTTCATAACTCGACTTTTTGGTTTTTCTTTGAAGAACATATAAGACAAAACAACTCCGGATAATAGGAAAAAGGTATCAACTGACAAGACAGCATTGGTCACAAGATGATTCCAAATGTTATAAGAAAAATACTTCTTGGGTAGAAGATTCTCTGAAATTCAAAATTGTCATGTACATACTTTTTTTAAATTTACCTGAAGCACGGAAGGCAATAGTACAATGGCCAGTGACAACCCATGCCATTGACAATGCTCGAATACAGTCTATCGACTTTATATGGCCTGGTTTTTGCTCTTTCACAGATAGAATCGTACCGGCATTTGTCCAAAAGGAGAATGTGTTCGAAATTCGACGAAGACTATTTTTCTCAACTCCACTTGATATTCCATATACTGTCTCTTGGATGAAATCGAGGGAAGTTGCGAGAACAGCGATAAAAATCACTACAGCAAGAAATATCGAATAGCCCCAAAAAGCGGAATCTCTTTCATATTCCACTTTTGCACAAGAAACCGACTTTGCTTCAAATACTTGCCCATCGATCCCATTGTAGATGTTCGCTAGATCTTGACTATCGCAAGACTGCGGCATGCAAATGGCATATCGATATGCTGCCATTGAAGAGATATTAGGTGTCGCTCTTGGGTATAAAAAAAGATAACAGTAGTTGGTCTCATATTTTACACCACTGATTCGATGACATTCCTGATAAGATCCATCGCTAACTAATGTAACTTCGAGCAAACCAGAAACTGGGAATTTGCCGAATGCGTCGAGTTCTAAAACAATTTTAAAATGTTTTGAAATCTCAAAAGCAAACTCGAAAACTATTGTTATTCTGAAAACGTTTTTTTTTTCACTCACGTTGAACTGCGTACAAATTCTCCTCCAATAGCAGTTTTTCATTTTTTGTACATTTTCTCATAACCAAACATTCAGTAGTGATTAGGCTGAATAATTCAAGAGAATTGAGCCAAGTATTTGTATCATTCGCACATTGTGAAGATACATTTTGGAGTGATACACGTGATATTGAATCCTGAAAAATAAAAGATTTTGTGGCTGATGAAAAGATCTACACATCTGATTGAGGTTCTTCGATTACCAAGTAAGGAAAATCTGCTTACCTGCCACTCATTTCCCGATACCAGAAAAAATATTGAGAAAAGTATGAGAAACTGCATATTCTTGAAAGTTTGGTTTTTTTCCCACTTCTTATATACGTCCATTATTTCGAAATTATTTGATAAGAAGTTCAATGAGAAAGTTATAACAATTAACAGTTTTCCCATGTGTTTTTTATTTTGGAGATAAACTACATAAACTGTTAGAAAAATAAAACAAATTCGCGTTTTTCATATTCCTCGATTCTCCTCTTTTCCAGATACTCAAAGAGTTCTTTAACTAAACTTTAGTTATTTCGTAAAAGTGCATAAAAAAGTGCATAAAAATCACTGCGATTATTTTACTAAGCCTCTTTGTAGTGAATAAAATCACACGATTTTTTGCAATTTTGTGAAGGTTTTTTGATTTTCCTAATTTTGTTGTTGAACTACGGAGAATGGACGTTCGTTGAATCCAGTATATTTTATAAATTTCAGGATCTTTAGAAATATATTTTTCGCGAGAATTTTTTCAATTAAAAAATTCTAAACTGCTCGAAAAACAATATGTTACTTACTATAAAAAGTTTACTGTTTAAGTGTTCCTATTTGATCAGTTTTGGTTGATCTTTTTATTTTATGCGCCCAATAATACAGTGAACAAATTAGAAATCTAGAAGTGAAATGAGGAAGTCCCAAAACGTGAACAAAACTTCATATTTTTCAAAAATATCTCAAGAAAATGAAACAGTATTTTAAATCAAATTGTTGTATAAACTTTAAAAAAAATGAAAGCACTACAAAATATCTTGATTTTTGAAGGAAAAATGTCATTTGATAGGTTTTTCGATTCTGGTCAACATCCCATATTTAGTTTGTGTATTTTTCGGCAAAAAAATGAGCCAAATAACTCACAAAAATATTAGAAAAGTCACGATACATGAAACAATATAAGTTTTATTTGTTCAGTTTTTTTCTGATGTTCGCAAAATTTAAAATGAACATGCTTTTTTTTTGTTTTTCATTTTTTTCAAGCGAAAAAAAAGGTTCTAGAGAAAACTTCTCTTTGTTATCTCTATTGATTCGAAATAATTGTCACAAAATCTGTTTTTTTCAGTTAGAAAAATAAGTTTTGTTAATTTTTCATATTGCTCAAGTACGAATGACCAGATTTGCAAAATGTACATGTATTGTGAGTACATTCAGAAAAAAAACGGGACGAAAAAATAAGAGCCATGGAAGACAACCAATGTGGCCTAGAGAATGTCGACAGTACACGTTCCCTCCCGGAAAGATCAAAGAAAATGTTGAGTCTGAAAAAATTACTCCGTTATTATCTCTGAAATTCGTGGAATTTTCACAAAAAAAAATACGGGATTGTTTTTTTTTAAGCATTTGAACATTTCTTATTTTTAATTCGTGCCAAATTCCAAATTTCAACTGGAAAATACAATTTCATTGTATTCTTAGACTCGAAAACTTTTTTGATCTATCGTGTCGGGATTTTTTAGGTCATATTGGTTGTTTCCAAGGTTCTAATTTTTTCGTCCCCACCCACAATATTATAATCTTTTTTACACTTCAAACCGAGAACGTGATTTTTACAAACAAATTTTGACATAGGTTTTTCAAAAAATCAGAAAAATGTCAGATAACCTTAGAAAAAATGTTTTTATAACAAGAAACACTAATAAAATCATCAACGATTCAAGAATCTATACCCGACTTCATTATCACATTCCTGTGTTGTATGCCATTTTCCGATTAGCTCATTATACCATTTTTTGGTCTTCAGATGTTTTCCGGAATGCAGTTTTTGACATAATTTACAAAACCCGTAATCATTGTCTCCAGTTGCCATGATATCAATAATCCTGAAAAGATTGTTATGAAACAATAATCTGTTTCGGAATAATTAACTCACTCGTAATTTTTGCGCCATTCGTGAAATTTTAAATATTTTGTTTGATTTCGAATGAGCGATTTCAAAAAATTAGCAAAATCTTTGAGGTTTTTGAAGTCGTCTATGGCGATGAAAGAAGATTCTGGGATCTGAAATAATTGAGAAATTGAAATTTCACCACGTTTCAATCTAAAAAGGTAACAATTAATGTCATAATTCAAAAAAATTTTCATTGTTTCGATGTTCAATTTGAGAAATTTTTGGTTCTCTCTCCATGGGTTATCAAAAATAATTGGTTTTTATAAGAAGTTTTTTTTTTCGGTTTCAAGCTCCGTTTGTTTGCTTTGGAAACATTTCTACAACGTTATGTAGGTGCAGTGGCTAAACTGTGAATTTATCGACGATTTTTACTGTTTCAAGTTTCACATATAAAAATCGAAAAAAGCAGAACTCATTGCGGTTTGATATTGAATATTTAGACATTTTTTTAAAGTTTTAAAATTCACTAAAAATAACTCACCCCGCCTCAACATAATTCTTCTTTCCCAAAACAATCGGAACAGTCATTCGTTGTTTCATGTTTCTCCAGAATTTCTCCGTCACATAATCTTTACAATTCGAATTCTCCATTGCAATATAGAACTTGTACGGTGAAATCAGCCTCGTTTCACATCCTTCACTCTGCGCCCATCTTGAGCAACTTTCAGGAACAGTACCACAATCCCCAAATATATCAATCTGGAAAAATAACCTATCTTATAGTGGCCGGCATCAAAATTACCTTTAAGCCCAGCTCCTGTAATTTCTTAACAATTTCTAATCGATTATTTGGTGTATCACAATTTGATACCATCCAAGCAATATCCGCTCCAGTTTTCGATGTTTTCTTCATGTCCCAGATTTTTTGAGCATCAAAATCTGAATTATTTTTCTGCTTGAATGCTCCATATGGAAAATGAATATCAGATGATAACTTGTAGCTCATTGTCCAATTTATAATATGTGGCGGACGAGGAAAGTTTCGTTCATTCATAGGAGATTCAAATGTCCAAATCACATAAGGTACGGATAGATTACGATGGCTGAAGTAGTAGTCAATCTTCTGAAATCGTGATATAGATACTATAAGCATGTAGTTTAGCGTACTTCAAAGAACTCCGTACTCAAAAATCTAATATAAAATCATTTTTTTGACCTTGAAAATAAACTAATGTGAATAAGTGGAACTTCATTTATTATTTTTTCCAGGGGTGGGCAATATGGCCTGGCCTCACCCTGGCTCTCAGGTTTTTTCTCGCTCACCCTGGCTTTCCAGGCTGGCCTCAGGTGAGAAATGTTGGCTTTTTATTCATTTCAATTTTCATTTTTGAAAATGTGAAAAGTTCACGTTTATATTTAAAAACTATCAAATTAATGTTTTTTTACACGTCATTCTTGCCAAATACTTATTTGACAACTGTTTTTTTATAGAAATGATAAATTAGTTGGCTTGCCAGGTGAGCCACCCTGGAAAATCAACCTGAGCAAGCCAACCATGGCTTTTTTAAACGTGAGCCACCTGAGGCCACCCTGAGGCCATATTGCCCACCCCTGATTTTTTTTGACATAAAATTATTACTTTTTCAAAATGTTTCGAAGTATTTTCATGTTTATATCCATTACAATTTTAAATGGGAAGAGTGAGAAATTAGGACGTTATTGGCCAGAAACTAATTTTCTTGAAAAGCACAGCCTGAGAAAAACAACATTTCCTGAAGAAAAAATTCGTCGTTTCACAATTTATTTTTTTCATTGCAATGCCCTCCAAAAAAGGGGGTGCGGTCTAAATGGCCAAACGGTTGCTCTTCTCAGGTTGTGTAAAAGCTAAAAAACATCAGCTCCACGTAAAAAACTTATTCAACAAAAAGTAGTTCAATAACGTCAGCTGAACAAAACTGTTCTTCAATTCAAAACCTACGTAATTTTACCCAAAACTCACCCTATTTCTGTAATCTCTATAATCCCTGGCATGAAAAACCACTGCACTAGCTTTTTCAAAATCCTGACGTTTGCTGGAAACTGCGCAGTAACTCTGAAATAATCGTTTTCTTACTAAACCTTTTTTGTCGAACACAAAACCTGAACTTCCTTTGAACATTGTTCTATGTAGTTGAATGTTTCAAGATCTTTTCCAAAAAAACCAGTTGCTGCAAATATAATAATTGATTTATTTTCAATGCTCTTTGTCTCAGCTGAGGTGAACTGAGAACGGTAGAGATTTATGAAGTCGGACGCTGAAAATAGAGAATTTCTAGAAGGTTTTTTTTCGGAGACTACTGTACCTTGTGGTCTTAACGTGAAAATATAGATGACAACTAAGAAGAATAGAAGAACAAAAATAACTTCTTCATTTTTGAAATTCGTTGTTTTTCTCATCAATAATTGAGAAAAATCTGGAATTTGTACAAAGTTTATAAAATATTGTTTATGTTTTTAGTCGTGTACTAATAAAACGTGAGAAAATGTTTAATTGTATTAAAAAACAGTGAATCTAGTCAAGAATTATAATAAACTTCGCAATGTCAGAACATCAGTAAAAAATACTAGAAAAATAAAACTTATCAGCTGCGAATCAGTTCATTTATTTACCTTATGTTCTTATCGGTACATTCTTTCTTTGAATGATCGTCGTTCGTACACAATAGGTGTAGGTACGGAAATTCAAAAACTCAAAACATGTTTTTGTTTTGATAAGTGTTGAGCTTCGTGAGTTTTTTTTGCAGGGGAAGAATCAAACAAAGAATCCAATCGTTATATCCCTAAAAACTATGTCAACATGTTGAAACAGTATATTATAATAGAATCAATAATGTTTCATTTTTCATAGACTATTTTTTTTTGTTGATATCTCTGTTTCCATTCATTGAAGTTTTGAACAAAGAAAAAATCTTCGAAAAATTTCTGTTTCAAAATACTCACATAGAGTAAGATATAAAAACTTCGTTATTTACAGGGAATTGTCCATGACATGGAGACAAAAATAAATTGTAATTTTTCTCATTGAGTGAAAAACACTCGTGATTAGACTTTCGAGATATTGACAATGTAAAAAAAAATGGTGGTGCACATTTTTGAACTGAATTTTCAAAAACGAATCACAGATGATTACAACAGCACAATAAAGTTTCATTATGAGTTTGACCATGAGATTGTTGAATTGAAACCCATAAGTTCAAGTAAGGAACAACATAGGAATAACCTAATTTCAGGTTCTGGCAGTTCTGAAAAGTGTTTTGTGGAAACAACACTTCTTTGATGAAATTCCCTTTAACTCAGAAAAATACCGTTTCAAAACTTTAATGCATTTCTAGAACTCTTTTACACAGGATTCAATTGTTAGAAAACCAGGTGTATTCAAAAGATGCCCATTATTTTTCCAGATTGAAATTTTTGATAGCTGAAAGACCTGAAAATTTGATTTTCTAGCCGATCACGTCTTTAAAAAAATTCAATTCATGCTCTGAATTTATGGTGTGGCTTGATAAATTGAACAAAATAAAGATTCACTGTTTCAAAAAATTCATGAGTGTTAAAAAAATTTCTAGTTCACACTCCGATATCAATCAAATTTTGGTTGTAAGGAAATGTTTTTGTATTCATTGAAAATATTTTAGTAGGTTATGAAGTTAGACATGAAAATTGAAAAATTTAAGGTTGAACTCACTATTTCAATTTTCGAAGATAAACTTTGCTGCTCTTAAACTTTTGTTGTACTCAATTTCTGTATTAATGTAAAGAGAATCAAAAATGATTTTGTTAATTCATGTTTACAAAAATTAGGAAAACTGCGCGTGACAACTGTCTCAGTCATATTTTTTTCATGAAAAATTGTGAATAATTATAATATGAAAAGTACAAGAATATATTTTGACGAATGCTCAAATTTTCACTGTTCCAACTTTCATTCATAAGTACACATTTCATCGGTATTCTATTACATTTAACAAAACACATTCTGGAAATTGAAAAAGTTTATTTCTCAATCCAAAAATCTATACCCGACTTCATTATCACATTCATGTGTTGTATGCCATTTTCCGATTAGCTCATTATACCATTTTTTGGTCTTCTGATGTTCTCCGGAATGCAATTTTTGGCATAATTTACAAAACCCGTAATCGTTGTCTCCCGTTTGCAAAATATCGATCACTCTGGAAAGTTTTGAGTCGTTTTTGTGTTTTTAAAAATTAACTCACTCGTAGTTCTTGCGCCATTCGTGAAATTCTAGATATTTTGTCTTATTGTGAGTCGCTGAATTCATAAATTTCAAAAATTCTGAGAGATTTTCAAACTCGTCTATGGCGATGAAAGAAGATTCTGGGATCTGAAAATGTTTATTCATCATTTGAATAATAAAAAAAATGGTTTTTACTGTTTCAAACTTTTATTAAAACAAAAGAAAACAAGTGAACTCGTTCACAATACTTTTTCACCAATCTCACAAAAAACTCACCTCTGCTTCGACATATGTCCTCTTTCCCAAAACAATTGGAACAGTCATTCGTTGTTTCATATTCCTCCAGAATTTCTCCGTCACATAATCTTTACAATTCGAATTCTCCATTGCAATATAGAACTTGTACGGTGAAATGAGTTCAGTTTCACAGTCTCTTCTCTGATTGTTCCGCGAACAACCTTCAGCAACAACACCACATGTTCCAAATATGTCAATCTGAAACATTTCTGCTTTTTCGGTGTATTTTTTAACTTTGTGCAATTTTTTCAAGTTTCTTACCTTCAACCCAAATTCCTGTAATTTCTTAACAATTTCTAATCGTTTGTTAGGTGTATCACAATTCGATACCATCCAAGCAATATCCGCCCCAGTTTTCGATGTTTTCTTCATATCCCAGATTTGTTGAAGATCTATATGAGATACGGGTTTCTCTCGAACAGCACCATACGGGAATGGGACATCAGATGACAATTGATAACTCATTGTCCAATTTATAATATGTGGTGGAAGAGGGAAATCTTGTTCATTCATAGGTGATTCAAATGTCCAAATGACGTAGGGTACTGAAGGATCACGATGGTTGAAGTAGTAGTCAATGTCATTGAAGTGCAAAAAACTTCGAGCACGTTGAAGTACCTAAAATGGTAG
>LR549168.1:0-10785 GCA_900536415.3 Caenorhabditis sp. 38 MB-2015 | reverse complement strand
CACGTCATGTCAGCGCAATGAAAAACAGCAATTTGCGAGGTTGAGAGAGACGCAGAGAAAAGTTCTCCGAGAGAAGTACAACAGTGAAAATTTCCATGGCCGACTGGTTAACGGGCATCTCTTTGAATCGAACGACGGCGCCGAGGTCTGGTTCGATTCCCCCACGCGCCAAAACTTTTTTATTATTTTTCTTTTTTTTTCAAATTACATTTTTTACAACGTTCTCTTGTCAGATACTAAAAAATACACTCTCACAAATTTTTTGAATACATTTTTAAGTTTCGAAAACACATTAAACTGTAATTTGAAAAAAAAAGAAAAATAATAAAAAAGTTTTGGCGCGGGGGGGAATCGAACCAGAGCTCGGCGCCGTCGTTCGATTCAAAGACACGCCCGTTCACCAGTCGGCCATGAAAATTTTCATTGTTATACTTTTCTCTGCGTCTCTCTCAATCTCGTCAATTGTATGCTGACATGACGTGAATAATGGTATAGAAAATCGCGACTTTTTATACTATTTGTAGTATTTCCATTACAGCTTGTCAGATTCAAACCATCGATAGGAGTAATTTCAGAATATCGTTTTTGGCTGAATAATTTCAAAGAATAGATAAATCGGAAAAATGTGTTGAACGCAATCTCTTCCGCTAGAGAAGTATGATTTACCAATGCCGAGTAATGTTCTGAGAATGAGTCTTGCTCGAGGTGCCATTTTTTATGATTTCCAGAGTATTTTCCGATAGATTTGACGTTTTGGCCACCAATTTCGGTATAAAATATCACTCGATTCTTCAGCATTTTTACTTTGATTACCTCGATTTCTTGATATGTTGGAACAAATAATATTGTTTCATCGTTTTCATCAAAAACTTCTGAATTTGTAACAATACTGAAACGTTTGATACTTTCCCGATCTTTCATCCTAATTGTATCTCGAATTCCAAGTAGCATTGTTAGAACTTCAGGCCCGGCGTGAGTCTCATTGATTCATCCAAGGCGTCTTTGTTCACGATCAAAACTAAGCAATTTTTCTGAGAAAGTAGATATTTTTTCTTATCCAATGAATAAATCGCTTTCCCTCTGAATATGTACACTGACTTGCCTAGTTGACCAACAAATGTCACTTCTGGCAGATTGTTTAGATTTAAATTTCCGATTTCAAAAATATCGTAAACTGGTATTTCTGTGAGTGGAATATTTTCAATTGTTTGAGCAACAGATTCAACAATATCTGGTATTAACAATTCTGATAGAGCGCTCTAGTTTTTCGTTTGAAATGCGAATTGAAGATTCAACAGAATTTGGTGAGCATTGAAATCGGGATAGTAGATATCTTGATTTGTTGATAGAAAGTATGGCCTGACTCCAGAAATGAGGATAGGAATAGTCAGAAAAAGAAGTCTCATGATTTGAAATGTGCAGTTTTTGCAGAAAAGTTGTATGAATTTTTGTTTTCTCAAAGTCTAGACGTAATATACCACAAATATATTCTAACTTCGAGGAATTTAATCGGATATGGGGAAACATAGGTTCCATTTATCAGATGGTACTTGATTCGGACCACACACGATTTTTATGGGGTTCACAATTATATAGTAGTTTTTGTATCGATTACGATGTTAAAAATTCTTGAATCTGATCTGGAAACTAACCCAATCATAAAAAGTTTTTTTTTTGTGGTCTATGAAACAGTTGAATTTTTGACACCTTGTTTTATAATATCAATCTTGGTATTTTTGAAGCAATTTTTTTGCAAATTTTATTTTCTGGTTTTGAGACAAAAAAATGGTTGAAGTTTTTATAAAAATTATCAGAACTCACTTTTCAAAAAATTCCAGAAAAAACGAAAAAAATGAATATAATTTTGAATATATTTTTAAATACAACTTTAAAGTTGACCGCATTCATCATTTTCACCAAAACAGTTCCCAACCTAATAAAATTTCCGAAACAGTATTTTTTTCACAAAAAAACAAAACTATGATAAATTGCATTTTTCTAATTGATAAATTATGTTATAAATAGATAGTTGAAACCGTGAATTCACATGACCAATCATTGCCAGAAAAACTCTGCTTCAAACTACACAACTACATTTTCTTTTGTAAAATACACTCAACGTGTTATATTCAAATGTACTAAAATTTTATGTGACAGATATAAAAATTATGACCGATATAAATTTTAATGAAAGTGATAAAAAATAAATAAAATGTAATATATAAACCACATGCAAATCACGACCACCAGGTCAATGTTTTTCGAATTATGCTTATATTTTTACTATTTCTAGAAACAGATTTCTATTTATCGAAAGAAATCCATTTCGATTTGGTTATGAAATACTTTTTCAAATACACATAATCAATAGTTTACTAATTATGAGCCAAATTTTGGCTAAGATGCTCCTCAAGTATTCTGATTATATAATAGATGATAACTTTTACAAAACTCACCAAAACCCTCTCTTCTAAATTTTAATTAAAAAATATCAGAACCTACTTTTCCGAAAATCCCTGAAATCTTATAGCAACTAGCAAAAATGCAAATTATTTTCAGTAGGTTGTCTTATAAAACTAATCTACATGATAATTTCAACGAAAACAGTTCACAGACTAATAAGATTTTCGAAACAGGTTTTTTGGCACTTAGATAAACCAAAATGAAGAGCGCTTTTCTCAATGACACAGAATGTTATATGTGACCGTTGAAACAGTAAATTATTGTAAAACCTTTGAAATGTCCGCTTCAAACTACACAACTACATTTTTGAAACTAGAGATTTATTTATAATATATATATATATATATATTAGGTTGTTAAATAAGAAATGAGGATTTTCTTTGTTCACTCATAACTTTGGTGTAATAAAAGGTTTTTCAAAACGGTTTTGTTTGTTAGAAAGAGCGTTTTATTGCGCATCTTTTGATATATTATATGTTTATTTTTTATCCGTTTTGAACACGCAAAATTGTTTAGAGAATGTGTGACGAAAAATATCGAGCACGAGCCTGCATTTGGTACGATTTCAAGCAAGGCAAATCGGCTGCGGAATCTCATCGTGTTATGTGTGCAGTATTCGGGGAAAACGCTCTTTCTGAAAGCCATTGTGAGAAATGGTTTCGACGCTTCCGAAGTGGCGAAGAGAGCATAGAAGACCACGAACACGGAAAACGACCTCAAAGCAAATATTCTCCTCGTGTACCAAAGTCACCAGAACTCCCCCTGTCCCAGAAAAAAATGGACGTGACCTCTGCGAATTCAACCGGTTAACCCTTCCACTTTATCCCCATTTTTTTCTGCTTCAATGTCACGTGTAGATAGAAACACAACTGCCACCAGATGCCCCTTTTCCCTCCCATCGCTCTCGCTGTGTAATATTCTTTTGCTCACTTTTTTATAAGTTCTTTTGATTTTTCTTTCTACTCTTTTTTGTTGCTGTTATTAGTTTGATCTTTTACCTGGTCAAGTACGTATGCATTGATAAGATACTAGTTTATTTCTTGTTTTCGCATAAAACCTGATAATTACTAAGAATTTTCAGAGAAGAGAGAATATGTCGTCTCAATTTAATGGAGTTGAATGTGTGTTGGCGGAGAAGTTAGAGGGACTTCAACTTGAAGAAGTAACAAGGGTTTTGTATGGAAGAAAGTATCCGTGAGTTGGAGAGGGTAGCCTAAAAAATATACTGTTTCAGCATTTTAATGTTTTTTGACTTATTTCTGAATTATGATCAAACGTTTTTTCCAGCAGGAAAGTTTGATGGGATTAGTATTTTCAGAATTCTTAGAAGGTTTTTAAATACCCCAATACAGAAGTTTATAACTCTTATAACATGAAATTATCACTTTTTCAAAAAGAAAGTTTTACGAACGTCTAATTTTTTAGAGTTAAATTTTTTTTTTTTTTGAATAAATAGAAAACTTTGAGTATCTCATTCTCGAACATATCAAATACATTTTTTTTTAATTGAAATTACTGTTTCACTTTCATCAGAAATGTAGAATCTTGTAACAGTTTTTAGTGCTTACCTTGCGGTCCTATGAGGTTATACTTACTCATGAATAAAAAAATCTGAAAATGGCTGGAAACTGTTTGGTTCAAAATTCATTCACTGTTTCAGAATTTTTTAAAAGTTTCTCGAATTGTTTGTCTTTTCAATCATCTGAAGAATTCGCATTCCTATAATTTCAAAAAAAAAAAAATCATGATTGGGTTATTTTGGAGAAAAAATACAGTATGGAGAAAAAATACTCAAGTTTTTTGTGGAATCTCACAATGTCTTGATGGTTCAAAAAAAATTGATCGTGAGAATAAAAATATTTTACTGTTCCAGAAAATTAATAAATTATGAAGTCTATTCAGGGCCATGTTCAACAAAACGTGAAAATTGTACAAAGTTTGGTTTTTTGTTGTTAGTCATTTTCTCACTTTGATACCATATTTTTCTGTTTCGAGAATTTTGAAACGCTTCTAGCATCTTAATTCCTCTTTCTTATCACAAATAGATTAAATTTTGAAAAATGTTAAATTAAAATCTCTGTTTCATTAAGATCTAAAGTGTAGAATTGCTGCGTTTTTAATAATTACGATGTGGATTTTGAAATTTAACTGTAATATGACTAGGGCTCGTCGAGCCCCAGTTTGGCGTGCCTTCGGCACGAATGGAGGACCTTCGGTCTTCCTTTTCTATACTCGCTTCGCTCGGACCCGATTTTTTTGCGCATTCCGATGGTTTCGCCGAAGATTGCAGTACCTAATTTCTTTTAGTGCATTGTATTCAAATAGCACCCGTTGGGCACTTCCTAAGCCTAAACCTTTGTACGGAATTGGTATGTGAACGGGGGATTGTCATTGGCGCTATCGTGAACCTTCTCTCCTTACACTCGCTTCGCTCGAACCGCTTTGCAGAAGATTGCAGTATTTATTTTTGATTAGAGTATAGTTTCAAAATCACACTTGTTTTCTGTTGGGAACAGGTGAAATTGATTAGTAGGTCCCACAGTGGTTACTTCATACACTCGCTTCGCTCGGAAATTAATTTTAAGGGGCTTTAACCTTCTGGATTTACACTCGCTCCGCTCGAAGGGGCCACGTCCGTGAAACTGACTCTATTAAGATAGAAAATCTGAAAAATGTTCGAAGTTTGGTTCAGATAATTTTTAGAAAAGGTTCTTTTATTTTGTTATCATTCTTTAACTTTGATACTATATTTTTCTGTTTCGAGAATTTCATGAATTTTCTTCTTAATTTTTGAGATGATTTTTATCGAATTTTTTTCGAATCGAAATTACTGTTACTTACATATCAAAAATGTTGTATCGTGACCAGTTTTCTGGTGCGGGTTTGTAATATTTTCAAAACCAAACTAGTTTTCATAAGGGTAAAAAAATCTAAAAATGCCATGAACCAGTAAAATTTTGAACTCATATTTTTTGAAAAACCTAAATAGTTGTACATATTGTTGTAAATATATGACGACCTAATTCTCGTTATTTCCAGAACCCTCTCAATCCCGGAATCTGCCGCCAAACTCGCCGTCGATGGCAACTTCCAAATCGCAGGCTACACCATTTCAGCCTCTCCTGAACAAACTCGCGCACCTCGTCTTGTCCGAGTTGCCGCCATCCAGAACTCCATCGTTCTCCCAACAACTGACCCGGTTATTGCGCAACGTGACGCAATTCATCAAAGAATTGGAGAGATGATCGAGGCGGCTGCGCAAGCCGGAGCCAATGTCATCGGTCTTCAAGAGGCGTGGACTATGCCATTCGCGTTTTGCACTAGAGAAAGATTGCCATGGACAGAGTTCGCTGAATCTGCCCTTCATGGCCCGACAACTGCCTTCCTCTCAAAATTGGCCAAGAAACACGATATTGTGATCATCTCCCCAATTTTGGAAAGAGATGAGGAGAAGGATGATGTTATCTGGAACACCGCTGTTGTCATTTCCCATACTGGAAATGTCATCGGAAGATCTAGAAAGAATCATATCCCAAGAGTTGGGGACTTCAACGAATCTAGCTATTACATGGAGAGCACTTTGGGACATCCAGTTTTCGAAACTAAATTCGGAAAGATTGCCATCAATATTTGCTATGGAAGACATCACCCACAAAATTGGATGATGTATGGTTTGAATGGCGCCGAGATCATCTTCAACCCATCGGCAACTGTTGGAGCACTTAGTGAGCCACTTTGGGGCATTGAGGCTCGCAATGCTGCCATCGCCAATCATGTGTTCACTGTGGCAATTAATCGAGTTGGAACTGAAGTTTTTCCAAATGAATTCACTAGTGGAAATGGGCTCCCAGCTCATAAAGACTTTGGACATTTCTATGGATCGAGTTATATCGCTGCTCCAGATGGTAGCAGAACACCGGTAAGGGATAGGAATGTGTTTGAAAATTTTTGGGGCATTTCTTAGTTTTCACTGTTTCACTAAAATTAGAAATAATTGAGATTTGAGATTCTAATGATCGGGGTTTTTTTTTCGTTTTGTAACATTTTTTAAGGTTTTACGTCAAAAAATTCTCCAATGGATTCAAAATCTAGAAACAAAAATTTTTATTACGCGACGTTTCTGTAATAAATGTCGCGAGTAATCAATTCTGAACATTTTTCACGGTTTCAAGAATTTTAAAAATCCGGGAACGTTTTTGGGCTTAGATTTCTCCAACTTTGTGATGTGAAATTCTAGATTTACAATTTGAATGAAATTTGAGAAAACAAGTTTCTTGGAACATATGTATATAAAGGTATCTTTAAAAATTATCTGTTTCAAGCAACATCTGATTTATGTTGTAACATTTAAGTTCACTCCCATTTTGCAAAGATCATAAAATCCAAACTTCATTGATAAAAAAAATTTCAGGCTCTCTCCCGTGTTCAAGAAGGTGTCATCATCGCTGAGCTCGATCTCAACCTTTGCAGACAAACCAAGGATGCTTGGGGATTCAGAGTAAGTTTTCATTTCTGCAATTCCTATTACTGAATTCTAAATTATTTCAGATGACCAATCGATTGGAAATGTATGGAAAGAAATTCACCGAGGCAGCCAATCCAGAATATCGTCCAGATATTACACGGGAAAAATAAGTGTCTGTTGATGATTTGGTATAAATTCATTTTTCGGGATTTTTTGCTTTTTTATTGCTGGATATCCAACAAAAAAAATTGCTTCTTATTATTTTCAGATTCAAAATATTTTGAAGTGTTTTTACTGTTTCACAATACCATCTGAAATTGTACATAACTACTTCATCGGTTCCAGGAGATCGTATTTTTCCTTGATGGGGTATAATGTTTGTTATGGGAGACATCACCCTTAAAGTTGGATGATGCCAAGATCATCCTCAACGAATCGGCAACTGTTGGAGCACTTAGTGAGCCACTTTGGAGTCGTTCTAATTTTCGCGGTGTTTTCGTTTTGTAACATTTTTTAAGGTTTTACGTCAAAAAATTCTCCAATGGGACTAGAAATTTTCGTTCTGTCCGTCATGTTCATTTTTCAGAAACTTTTCGCCTGAATTAATTTTTCACAGTTTCAAAACTTTTAGAAATTTGTATTTGTTAAATATGTGCTTTTATTCTCTATTGAATAGTTCGAAGCATTTTTTCACTGTTTCAAGAATATTATGAATTTGGAGCTGTTTATTCGCTTATATTTCTATCGTTTCTCTATATTAAAATTATGTTATATTTCAAGCAACATCTAATCTCTGTTATGCCATTCATGTTCCCTCTCATCTTGAAAAAACATCATCAAAACCCAAATTCATCAAATGTTTCATCAACAAATAATTTTCAGGCTCTCTCCCGTGTTCAAGAAGGTGTCATCATCGCTGAGCTCGATCTCAACCTTTGCAGACAAACCAAGGATGCATGGGGATTCAGAGTAAGTTTTCATTTCTGCAATTCCTATTACTGAATTCTAAATTATTTCAGATGACCAATCGATTGGAGATGTATGGAAAGAAATTCACCGAGGCAGCCAATCCAGAATATCGTCCAGACATTACACGGGAAAAATAAGTGTCTGTTGATATTTTGGTATAAATTCATTTTTCGGGAGTCTTTTTTTATTGCTGGATACGCCAAAATTTTTTTTTTCAAGTTTGAAATATTTTGAAGATTTTTTATTGTTTTCTAATCCATCTAAAACTGTACATTGATAGGTTTGGTGTGTTGATCATGTTTTTCAAGATAGTATTTTCCCTTGATGGGGAGTAATATTTGCTATGGAAAACATCACTTTCAAAATTGGATGATGTATGGTTTGAATGGCGCCGAGATCATCTTCAACCCATCGGCAACTGTTGGAGCACTTAGTGAGCCACTTTGGGGTATCGAGGCTCGCAATGCCGCCGTTGCTAACTATGTGTTCACTGTGGCGATTAATCGAGTTGAAACTGAAGTTTTTCCAAATGAATTCACTAGTGGAAATGGGCTCCCAGCTCATAAAGACTTTGGACATTTCTATGGATCGAGTTATATCGCTGCTCCAGATGGTAGCAGAACTCCGGTAAGAGATAGGGATGTGTTTGAAAATTTTTGGGGCGTTTGTTATTTTTCACTGTTTCACTAAAATTAAAAAAATTTCATTTCCGATGTGATTCTAATGATCGATTTTTTCCTTTCGTAAGATTTTTTTTCGAATAGAAGCTGTATTCGAAGTCTATTTTTTATGGTTTTAAAATCTAGGAACACAATTTTTCGTTCTGTCCGTCATGTTCATTTTTCAGAAACTTTTCGCCTGAATTAATTTTTCACAGTTTCAAAACTTTTAGAAATTTGTATTTGTTAAATATGTGCTTTCATTTCTATTGAATAGTTCGAAGCATTTTTTCACTGTTTCAAGAATATTATGAATTTGGAGCTGTTTATTCGCTAATATTTCTATCGTTTCTCTATATTAAAATTATGTTCTATTTCAAGCAACATCTAATCTCTGTTATGCCATTCATGTTCCCTCTCATCTTGAAAAAACATCATCAAAACCCAAATTCATCAAATGTTTCATCAACAAATAATTTTCAGGCTCTCTCCCGTGTTCAAGAAGGTGTCATCATCGCTGAGCTCGATCTCAACCTTTGCAGACAAACCAAGGATGCATGGGGATTCAGAGTAAGTTTTCATTTCTGCAATTCCTATTACTGAATTCTAAATTATTTCAGATGACCAATTTATTTATTTATTTATTCATCTATATTGAACTACATCAAAATAAAAAACAAAAAGGAAATAAAATTAATATTTACATGTGAAATGGGGGATAGAGGTAGTAAGATAGGATGAAAAAAAAATAAGATGACCAAGTGCGCCTGCAAGAGCGCGGTAGATCAAATCAGAGAATCAAAATATATATACAGGTGGATAAAGAGAAAGAGAGAAAAATGACTAGAAATTAGGAGTAAAAAGAATTTTTAGGGAGAGATTTTAGAAATGAGAGGATATCAGAGGGGGGAGCAGAACGAGATATAATTTTTGCTATATTATTCCATAGTGGTAGATGAGAGTGGAAGAAACTAGCATTTTTGGGACCCGGTAGATAATTAAACGAGAGAGGATATCTTTTTGATTTTGAGGCTACGAGAAATAGATCAATAGAAGGAAGGTGACTACGAAGAGTTAAGATATTATAATAGAGTTTGACGATTAGAATTTTTTGGCGGTGTTCAATAGAAATTAGATTCGAGAGATCTAGGCGGTTTTGATAGCAAGAGAATGGAATATTACACCTTTGGAAAACTCTACGGGAGAACCATTTAAGGGGCTTTTCTAATTTTTTTATAAGGGCAGAGGAGGTGGGATGATAGATTTCGCAGCCATAGTCAAGGAGGGGCATGACAAAACACATGAATAGTTTGAGTAGGAATTGAGGATTTCGGGACTTAAAAGAATATAGTAATTGACGACATTTAAAGAGAGCAGTATTAGAAATCTGGGATATGTGGTACTCGAAACTAAGCATTTTATCAACATACAAACCTAGATCTTTGGTGCGATCAGTGGGGGAAATGGGAATGCTATTGGCGGTGTAGATGGTATTGGGATTGTTTTTGCCTAGATGTAGGACTAATGTTTTGTTTTCAGCAAGGTTTAGTTTCCATTTACAACACCAATCACAAAGAATATCAATACTAGTTTGGAGAGACAAGGGGTTGGTACCGTAAATCTTAATATCATCCGCAAACACAGAAATATGTACATCAGAAGGGTAAAGGTTGAGCAGGTCGTTAATGTATACTAAGAATAAAAATGGGCCGGTAACGGTTCCTTGTAAAACACCAGAAGAAACATCAAAATAGTTTGGGGAGATGTAATGATCGATTTTGATACGGGATTTTCGATTAAGGATGAATGCGGAGAACCAATTACATGTTATATCATCGAAGCCAAAAGTGGACAGTTTACATAAGAGGAGGTTATGGGGGACCGAATCGAAAGCTTTACGAAAATCGAAATAAATACAATCAACAAATTTTTTGGTGGCTAGGTATTTTTGGCAAATGGAAGTGTATTCAATGTTAGCCAGGGTGCAAGAGCGAGAATTTAGGAAACCGTATTGATGTTTGGAGATTCTAGAGGTAAATGAAGGTCGTAACTGATCTAGGACTAGGCGTTCCATCAAACGGGATAGAGGGTGTGTAAGGGATATAGGTCGATAGTTATTGGGATCGGAAATTGGGCCTTTTTTATGAAGTGGGATAACAGTTGAAATTTTCCAAGCTGAAGGGAAAACACCAGAATAGAAGGACTCATTGAAAATGATGGAAAGGGGGA
>LR549166.1:0-94354 GCA_900536415.3 Caenorhabditis sp. 38 MB-2015 | reverse complement strand
TTCAGCTAATAAATTTCTGTGAAAAATTCATAGTTTGAGGATCTGTTTTTGACACAAAAAATAAGTTTTTTTTGTATATCAGGCCACCCATCTTTCTCATATTTTTGTTTCCTTCATAAGCTCTTCACTGAAAATAGAGCTTTTCGAATGGAGCACATCAACCCAGTAATTATACAGAATCCACCTCTTCGTCGTATTAAAATGAGGTTTGTTTTTGGTTGGCTGCCATACTAAATTGTACCATATAATTAAAACTTGAATTTTTCGAGTGCATTTCCATAGTTACTCATGATACGACGCTAACAGCATTACTTCCTCTTTTTATTCTTTTTTGCTCACTTTTTTTCAAAACAAGGATATGGATCGGAATGAAGTACGTTTTTATTTCCAGCTATTTCCAACCGAAAACATATGTTTCAGGTGATTCTCGCACATTCAAATGATGCAAACATCAAAAGTGTTCTACTTAAATATCTTGACGCCATCAATCAACGATACAAAGTAATATTTTTTCGATAAATATTTGAGTAAAAATAAAACGATTTATATTCTCAGACCAGGAACAATGAGTCACTTTTGCCACCTGATGTGAACATTTGGAACCAACAAAAAACCTGGGAGAGAAGAGCTGTATTTGTGCACAAGTATAAAGAAGTTCGCTCAAAATTGGTAAGAAGAATAGTGAACAGGTTCATTCAAATTGAGATCAATATTTTTTAGTTGGTGCTCGAAGAAGGACAACCGATCAATACTGCTCATCTCAAAGAGTTTGGAAGAAAACTCAGAAGTTTACATAAAATGGAAAAGGTAGAGTAGTGTAGAATATGATTCTTGATTGATTCTCAAATTTATTTCTACAGGATCTCTTCAAAGATCTCATGAACTTGATGAACAACTCGAACCAACAAGCCATCCACAACCAACAAGGCAATGCCAATTCCAATCCTTGATCTTTTTTTTTCAATGTATCCAATTTTTTCTATGATTCAACATTCCGTTATATCGAATTATTTATTGAAAAGAAGAAAAAAATTCAACATAGAAAAAAAATCCTTAAATTGTTGTACTTTGAAAATCTTCCAAAAAATTGATTGTTGAGAGTCGATCTCCCGCAAGAGAGACGACAATTTTTGTATCACACATTTTAATACAATTCATATATCAATTTATTCACTCACACAAAGTTCAGATAATAGGATAACAAAGTTCAGAAGCCTGTGGTAATGGTATTGATAAATATTAAATTGAACTCGGAGACATTGTCCACAACCAGGGGACCGAAACTTCCGAGGAAGAACTCCTTCTGAAATCATGGCCAATCGATAATGAGAGCGAAGTTTACGCACAACCACCAGCTTTTAGTAGTTGTCTTCTAGTTCATTTTCCCTTGTCACGTGAAAACATCTCAGACTTGTACAGTTGTTCGTGTACGGGATTTTAACCTTGGAAGTAATTTTCCCTTGATGATGATGGAGATCTGATGATGATCTGATGGAGCTGGACAACAATACAACCCAACGAGGTGTTCAAGAGCAACAAGACAACGTCAATCCCAATGCTCAATCATTCATTGACTTCTAGTTTACTCTGTGCTCCGGCCTTTTATTGATTTTTAATCCTAAATTACCAATAAGCTATTATCTTTCTCCCCTTTTCTTTTTCCTCTCTAAAAATTCCATTTCATATCAATTTTACATTTTTGATCAATTATTTTCGATTTAATAAACTGACAACACAAAAAAATGGATAAGTATATTTTCAATCGATTGTTGAACGAGACAATCTTCCAATATAAAATGTTTTAATGAAGAGCCTCATAGTGGTGAAGTTTTTAAAAAGTGAGAGAATCAGATTAACGTAAGAATGATAATCATGGAGACCTCAAAGGATCAATGGAGCAAGTATTAATATATGTAAACTAAATTTGATATTTGTATACCATCAGAGCACCTCGATAGAACTGAAAACTGATGGTCTTGAAACCACCCTGAAAAGAAAACCTAACTAGAAAAACGAATCTTCTCATAAAAATCGGGAAAATAAACAAAGCCAAATGTTGGTCCAGGTTGGGTCAACCTCGATAAATCCATTTTTTTTCAAACGGACCTGTCAGTCCCAGTCCAGTTGACAGATCCGTGTCCGGTTTTTTTTCAGCCAGAGATTTCTGTTAATTGTTTTTTTCCTAGCCAAATATGAATGATCCAAGGATGATATCATGTATATCAAGATGATCAGGAAGTCAAATTCTATAGTTTCAAAAAAATAGGTGAATCCAACAATCAAAAAATGAAACCTCCCTTGTTATTCAACCCCTCGTTCGTTTTGTGCATGTCAATCCGATTATTATTTTTCTTATAATATTGTTCCTATTCTTAATTTATTAATAGGAGATTTGTAATTTTGTTTGCAGCCAAGATACAATTTGGCGATTAACCTATTCCGAGTCCATTTCCATAGTTACTCATTAATACGACACCTTTTAGTATTATTCCTTCTCTATTATTTATTAAATATGGAGGCATTGCGTAGTACGGTGAGTTTTTTTGTTTTCACTTGTTCGGACTTCAATTTGATATTTCAGGTCAGTCTCAATTTCTCTAATGACACATACATTAAGAGTGTTTATATCGGGTATTTGGAACATCTTCATCAACGATTTAAAGTGACGTTTTTGTTTTGGAATTCTTTTTCAAAAAAATTGTTTTCAGAGTAGATATATTTTTTCATTGAGACCGATGAATATTGAATGCTTGCTTATCCAGAACAAAATCTGGTTCGACAGGCATCTATTCGTAATTAGATACGGCGAATTGATCATGCGTTTGGTAAGTAAAATCAAGTTTACTTTGCTAATAAAAAAATTCAGCAAAGTTTCAAAGATGGGAAGCCGATCGAAATCAGTAGTCTTCGCGATTTGGCCGAACGACTCAATTCACTCAACAGTTTTGAAGAGGTAACATGACAAAAATACATTGATATTTTAACGTTATTGTTACAGGGAATTTACGACGATTTTATGAAACTGTTATTAATGAGCAATTCGCAAGATGTTGAAAATCAACGAACTGCTGGAATGCAGCAAGCTGCAGCTGAAGAAAATTGACAAAAAAACACAAATCCTTGAGTATCTTTCTGATTTCTACACTTTTCAATTTTTCTACCTATTTTATAAAATTCATATATGTATGTATATACTGTGTTTCTTTTTGAGTCCTTGTTTTATTCATCAAGTCTATCTTAATACTATTTTCTGACCAATCAGTATCTTTAAATTTTTATTCATAAACCATCCGAAAAAATACTTCCATAGAAACTTTAAAAAGAAAACAGGAAATAGTCACCTGCAACAATTGTGATCGATCGCATACAACGTTTTTTTTTGCGAAAAAAAATGCAGCCTGTTTTTTTTTGGAGGAGAAAACACAGTCTACCGTTGAGTTTATTTATCAGCTACGATACTGGTCAAAAATGAGTTGAGTTGGTTGAGGTCAATTTGATCCAAGCCGACCGATTCAGGTCACCCGGGCAAAGTAAATTGAACCTTCTCTTAGTCGCGTTAGGAATGATAAGGTGGTGAAAGCTTAGTTGTGTTCAGTCATGAATCGATCCATATTTGAAAAAAGAGTCAGGAAAATTTTCAAAAAAAAGGGCCAAATCTACTGATTTTTATTGATTAATATGGAAACTCTTATATTTCTGACAAGAGGTACCTTGTGAGGTACCTTAATCTCGTGAAGGAGAAGTACGATATATCGGAAGGATCGGCGATGTCGCATCGAGGAACATCGATGGAGATTTGTAATTTTTTGGCGACAATGTTGAACAGGTGTCTCTTTCCAGATTGTGGCAACTATTATAAAGGTTCCTCATTCTCATAGGAGAGACTCATAAAACGTTGATTTGCTTCCCTGCATACCAACTCGGTAATTATATGCTCTCTATTTTGTTTTTCATTAAAATAAGGTTAGTATTTCTAGCAGGCAACTATGATAAATCGTATCATATAATTAAAAATTAATTATTTTCCGAGTGCATTTCCATAGTTACTCATGATACGACACGCCTATCACTCTTCTCCACACTTCTCATATTCATAACAAACATGGGTCGAAACCAGGTACGTCTATATTTCCAGTAAATTTTCATCGCTCAAATTAGATAATTTCAGGTGACCCTCTCGTTTGCAAACGACGCCAACATCAAACAAGTACTTCTCAACTACCTTCAAAACATCAACTTGCGATTCATAGTAAGCATTTCTATTTCAAAATGCTGAAAATATGTACATTCATTTTCAGAGTCGCAACATGGACGCATCCGTTGCCCAAGTCGGAACCAGTCTCTGGCTAAAACAATCCACGTTTTTCTCTAAAAATCAGGAAATTCATGCAACTTTGGTAAGAAACCCGAAAAGATTTGTATAAAATGAAACTTGTTTCTCGAATTTCAGACAAATCTACCAGATGGCAAACCGTTGAGTACCATTCTATCAAGGCAGCTGGGAAAAGAGCTCAAAGAGCAATATACGTTGGAAGAGGTAAGAAAATATTTTGTGTGAACTTAGTTCATATATAGATAATCATTGCAGGATATCTTCAAAGAGTACAACAAAGTTATCAAATTGATGATTGAAACTGCCCAGAAGAAAGCAAAACAAGCTGCCGCCGCAAATCAACCAAGCACATCTAACAACAATTGAGCGATTTTTCAACATTGCAAGACAAACCAATTTTGACCCAATGGCACATTAAAATTTATGTACAGAATTACAGTCCCTTCTCCTACCAAAAAACACAATAATATTTCAAAACATTTATGCAACCATTCAAAATCTTCTCCTTTTTCTCTATCCCTCTGTCATTGCATAACCGATTGTCCAGCACCTTCCAATAAACATTTAAACGCCTCATTTATCTCACCAGTCTTCGAATTTAATTTCGGATCATTCAACTTTTTCTTAATATAATAAACTAGACACAAATAAATCGATGTATATTGTTTGAAACTCTCGACAGCATATGGTCGTTGTTCTCGAATGGCTCGGACAATGTTCACAACTTTTGGCTCAGTCTTATTGTTCAGCGAGCTGACCGCAGAGCATAGAGAGACAAAGAAACCAGCTCGACCGACACCATTTTTCGAGATAATCATGCATTTCTCATCGGATGGCTGAAAATAAAGGTTTAGTTATAATGCATCTCTTATGAACTAACCGAACTTTGCACATAGTTAATGACATCGATAACCGATTTGACAGTTTTGCCAAACTTTGCTGGAACATTTTGCGAACTCCAATCCAGATGCATCACAATATTGATCATATTCGAGTTTGAAAACCCAGTCGGCAAAACTTCCATCAAAAATTTGACACTTTCCGAATCGGTTTTCTCCACCTTCCGATTATTCACAAACATACTACCATAGTGCTCATAGGCTTGCGCAACTTGCGGAAAAAACTCGACAACTTCATCGTGTCCAATCAAAATGTGAATAAGCATAATATTTTCCGCGAATATCGTCTTCCAGAATTCTTCGATCGCTCCGCCCACATCTTTTCGAGGAATCTGGCCGATTAGAATGTTTCGAGTGACATTAGGAACTTGGACAGATGTTGCATTGATATAGTCATCGGCAGAGTTTGGGTTTTTAACAATATTATGATCGTAGCAAGGAAATTTCTGAAATTGAGTTTAGAAAAATTATGCTTTGGAAGAGAGATTACCTCGGACTGATTTTTTAACTTATTTTTCTGCCACATTAGGCACTTCTGAATATCACATTGAATAGTGTTGATTTCGATAAATTCAGTTCGAGCAGCAAGCGAATCTGAACTTTATTTTCTGGAGTGTTATGAGGTAGGGTACGAAGAAACTCAGGGTACGAAAAGCTGCTCTTAAATAAAAGAGCAATTTTTTTAAAGGAATAATCCTCGACGGATTTTTTGGTTTTCGAAAAAATAATTATTTGAAAAAATAAATTTAGAAACTTTCCACGTCGAAAGTTCTCAATTTTCTAACTTTGAACTTTTTTCTCGAATACTAAACTTTTTGGGAAAAAATCGAAACAGTTCTAATATGCAGAGTGAATATAAAAAACATAGCAGATAGCAAAACCAGTCAACCGACGGGTACTCATTTTTACGATCTCCTTGATCATCGAAAATTGCACAAAGTTCAGTGAACTAAACACCGACGCACGATACAGATAATACAGATACAGATGAGTAGAAAAATTATATTTTAAAATATTCTTTCACAACCACCATGAAGGGAAGCGCAGTGGTAGAGTACCCAGCTTGAGTGCAAGATGTTTCAGGATCATGTCCTTTTTTCTCCAATTTTCAATAATTTTTTTTCAAATTATATTTTTTTTCAATATTGTTCTTTTTTTTTCGGTGAAATAAAATCAATAACCATGTTGAAAAAAACTAGACATGAGGAGGACACGATTCTGGGGCATCCCGCATACAAGCTAGGCGCTCTACCACTGCGCTTCCCTGCTGACGGTGATGCTGAGGAGAAAGTTAGAGATATCATTTGTTGTTTTTAATGTGAAACTTTTAGGTATTGTTACTTTTCTTCTGTGAACCTTCCCTTTATACATACAAACACGATCCTATCCTAAACTCACCAATCTTATCAATAAACGCTCTGGCCGGTTCTTCTCCCACCCACTTCTCCACATCTCTCTTATCCGATTTCTGTGGTGTATTCGCCATTGGCACTGCACACGACTCCATCGACGTTCCCCGATGCGACATCGCCGGTCCTTCCGACATTTCCTGATTCTCCTTCTCTCTTTCTCTCGGTTCTCCATCTCTTCGTCTCCGTTGTGTCGATTTTGGCTTGACTGGTTGTGGTGGAAGGGTTCTTTGTTGCGGCGAGTGATTCATCGTTGGTGGCAACGCAATAGTCCCATGTATATTATGTTTCGACGCTCTATCCTTCTTTTTCTCTTTATTGTGCCGATGAGAGGATTGATGCGTCGACTCCATCATGTCGATGAACCGATTCCGTTTTGTGTCACTTTTGGTCTTTTTTGTTCTATTTGACTGTTTTACTTTTTTATTTAGTTCACTAGAAAAAGTAAAAAATACAGTAACCCTTTGTCATTTTCACATACCTCATAGGTAAAGTTTTTGTATCAATTGCAATTTCCTGATAAAATTTGAATCAAAAATAACTAATGTGGAATTCACGTTGGATCCTTATTTTCAAGAGTTCACGTTCAAAATTCATAACTCAAACAAGATTTTTTCGCTTCTATTTTAGTGCTTCTGGAAAATATCAAGATACTTGAGAAATAATCGGGTTTTAATATCAATCAATAAAAAATCGATAAATTCAATACCAGAAAAAAGGTGGTTTCACACAAAAAATGTGTCCGAGATACTTTTTTTTTCGGTTTCTGATACACAAGCGTTCTTAGATTTGGACACCAGATACTCCACATCTAGAATTTTGAAAACATGACCCTCCCAAAGTGACCTAGGTTTTTTTTGACAACTTTTCAGACCGTACTCTTTTTTTTAAATGATCGAACTTTGTTACAATCAAGCTTTGGGTTTGACTTGAACCAATTCAATTCAACTCGGACATCCTATCCTGGTCCGACTGAGATGAACAGCTACCCAATCAAACTTCGACCCATTTTTGACCACTATCAGAACTGCAATATAGAATCAGGTGATACTAGGATAGACCCAATTTTTAGTCGCAAGTAAGCCAATCTTCGCTTTTTTCAAGAAACGTGAATTATGTTAACGACATTCCCAGAAGTTTAGCTGGTGAATCACTGTTAAAAAATCAAGAAAATAAACTTTTTCGGACAGTTTATAAATAAATATTTGGATATGTTGATGGGTCAGATAATAGTAGGCTTGATGAATAAAATAATATCTCAAAAAGAAACAATATATACATAAAAAGTAGGAAAAATAGACATTTAAATCATGTTCATTGGTTCGTGTTGTTTTTTTGATTTCAAGCAGCATTAGCTTGTTGAATTTCAGAATCTTTCTCATTATCAGCATCCTGTTGAATTTCAACATTTTGCGAATTGCTCAATACCAACAGTTTCATATAATCGTCGTAAATTCCCTGTAACAATAACGTTAAAATATCAATGTATTTTTGTCATGTTACCTCTTCAAAACTGTTGAGTGAATTGAGTCGTTCGGCCAAATCGCGAAGACTACTGACTTCGATCGGCTCCCAATCTTTGAAACTTTGCTGAATATTTTTTGTCAGCATAGCAAATTTCATTTTACTTACCAAACGCATGATCAATTCGCCGTATTTAATTACAAATAAGTGCCTGTTGAACCAGATTTTGTTTTGAATTTGCAAGCATTCAATATTCATCGGTCTCAATGAAACAATACATCTACTCTGAAAAACAATATTTTTTCAAAAAAAAAATTCAAAATAAATATGTACGCACCCTGAACCGTTGATGAATGTATTCCAGATACCCAACATAAACACCCTTGATGTGTATGTCATTAGAGAAATTGAGACTGATCTGAAATGTTAAATTTAAGTCCAAATTGACTGAAAATAAAAAAAACCTACCTTATTCCTCACTGTCTCCATATTTAATGAATAATAAAAAGGAATAATACTAAAAGGTGTCGTATTAATGAGTAACTATGGAAATGGACTCGGAATAGGTTAATCGCCAAATTGTATCTTGGCTGCAAACAAAATTACAAATACCCTTTTAATAAATTAAGAATAGGAACAATAGTATAAGAATAATAATAGTAATAATCGGATTGACATGCTCAAAACAAATGAGGAGAGGGTTGAATAACAAGGGAGGTTCACCGGATTTGAGCTTCAAATTTTTTTTAAAGTAATGAATTTGATCTCCTGATCATCATCATATATATTTAACACGGTGTTTTAAAATATTAAGAAAGCTGATATTAAGAAAGCTCGTTAAATATTAAGAAAGCTCGTTAAATACATAATCTAAAATGATTTCTATTTTTAACTCAAAAAATATGCTTGATACAGCCCCTTTCACTCATATCGAGGTGACTTGATAGTATGCCTCAGATTCAAATTTAGTTTAGAGCAATTCAAATGTGCTCCAGGAGTCCTATGAGGCACACCCTGTTATCAAACACATGAGAGAGAAAACATGAGGTGGATACGCAGAAATATTTATTAGGGCAAGAATACACATGTTCATTTTATCGCAAAAACTTTGATGATCGACTAATTGTTCACGTTTTTATCCCGATTGAACAAAAAAAACGTGAATTTGTTGTGTATTTTTTTTTAAATCTGTTTTTTTTTTGAAACAAGGTGATTCTAATGGTATCAGTAAGAGCGTGTATGCTTCTTTCAACGTGTCTGACTATGCACTCACGTCTTCCTTTCCAAGTCAGGCGCATCAACTGGGCCAACGAGAAATGATTGTCTCAAAAAGAGGTGTAGTCTCAAAAAGAGTGTGGTAAGATGTTTCTCTATGCTCCGCGGTCAGCTCTCTACAGTAAGAATGAGCCAAAAGTGGTGAACATTGTCCGAGTCATTCGAGACCCTATGTTGTCAAGAAACAATATAAATCGTTTTATTTGTGTCAAGAAAAGGCATCAAAAAATCATGAAGATAGGGAACTGAGAAGATGGAAGGTAGAAATTCAAATGTAAAAATTATATTTTACCATGAGATTCAAAGAGTAGTGAATTTAATGAATATAATAAGGATTAAAAAAAAAGAGAAACAGAAGAATACGTTTAAGGAATGGTGTTGATTAGTTGAATTTCAGAATCTCTTTCATTTCCAGCAGCCTGTTGATTTCCAGCAACTTGTGGGTTGGCATTTATGATCTCCTTCAGCTTCAACCATTCAGTGTATATCATCTATAATAACAACTATGTATATAAAGTTGATATAACTATCTCCGATTTCACCTCTTCAAACTTGTTGAGCTGATTGAGTAGGGTGGCTAAGTCGTGAAAATTCTTGCCATTGATCGGTTTCCCATCTTTCAATTTTCCCTGAACTTTTTTTTAAAGCACAGAAAATTTTTTTTTTTGCTCACCAAAGTCATGACCAATTCGCCGTATCTAACTACGAAAATGGCTCTTTGTGCCCAGATATTGTTTTGAGCTTGCCAACAGCCAGCATTCATTGGTCTCAATAAACAATCAATTCTACTCTGAAAATGCATATTATTTAAAAAAAAAATTGCAAAAAAAAATACGTTACCATGAATCGTTGACGGATTTGCTCCAAATACCAAATGAACACTTGTTTGATGCTTTCATCGTTAGTGAAACTGAGTTCCACCTGAAATGTTTTTAAAATTTGAATTTAAATTAACAAAAAATTAGAATAAAACCTACTCTATTGCTGAGCATTTTTTGTGAACAATAGGAACAACAAAAAGAGGTTTCGAATAAGTGAGTGACTATGAAAATGCACTAGGAAATAATTAATAACATGTTAAGGTGCATACTCGTTGTGAGCCAAAATAAACTACCAACCTTATATTAAAGCGGCAGAAACAGGGTGTAATCTTCTGATGTTGTTGTTTATGTACTTGAGTCTGCGCAATACATCATAGATTATAAATAGAGAGAAAGAGGTTCAACCTGGTTAAAAAAAAGGCTCTGTACGGGAAAAGAGGGATTTAGAAAAAAAGAGGGATATAAAAAATTTGGGAATATAGTATTGCAAAATGAATCGAAATTCAATTTAATACTGATCACCGTTTAACTAAATAAACTCTTCAAACATACACGAAAATAAGCAAATATCAGTATTGGCCTCAATTTAGATTCATTTTAGAGAACTCTGTTGTCGAAGTTTTATATCCTTTTTTTTTCATCTTACAATTAGACCCTCTTTTTTTCAAAATCCCTCTTTTTCCGTACAGAGCCAAAAAACGTGTTCAATACGATATCAAGATATAAAAAACAGTAAAACAGTAGCAGTGAAGAAAAATAGTTGAAACCGAGTGTTAAGGACTACAGGAATTTCGACTAGTGAATTTAGAATGTAGGAGACGAGATAGATTGTTTTTATATTAACTGACTCATTAAAACTTGACATGAACACACTGATAAACATTTCGGCTACAGAGTTCTCAAAACTTTGGTCCTGCATACTTTATTTTATTTTTTATATATCAAAATCAAAATACCACTACATAATTCGAAAATTAACTATGTGCTTGTTTGGTTTAAACCAAAAATATTCGAAATTTCAGACCAATTGTGACCATAAATGTACAACTTGTGCTTATTTTTCCTGTGTTCTTAAAACTTAGGTTTATTTCATTTTCATGTATTTTTTTTAGTATTCCACACGTCGTGGAGAAGACCAATTCAGAGAGCTTCTCGAAATTGATCATGATCAATATTCTGGGTTGGAGCTCTCAAAATTTTCTGGAAAACTTAACAAATTTGAGTCTGTTGGTCGTGGACCTAGCCGACCCTTTAAAAAAAGAAGCATCGAGCTGGGCTATCCCGAACTGATTGTAAGTCTGGGCTAATTTTTTGTTAAACTTTTTTTCTAGTCAGGCCCTTTTTTAGTGGTCCGTCTCAGTACCATCTATGTATATTCAGTTCGATCGAGGTGGCCTGATGTTATATACCAGATTCAAGTTTAGTTTAGAGATATTCATTTGTTCTCCCTATGAAGTTCAAACCAGGTGCAATAACTGGTAAGTGTAGGTCAGCTACCGAGAGTTCCAAAAAATATATAAATATATATTTATTATATTAGTAAAAAAGAACAAAACATGAAAGTTATCAAAATATCATAGAAATCCTGAGAAAATGAAAATTAGAAAGTATAGTTAGACAATGACGAAAAGTCGATCAGCCGATTAGATTTTTTCAATTCGACTCGAGGCGCAACAAGTTTTGAAAATTCTGCAGACAGAGAGTTTCAGAGTACGTCAAACATCATGATCATGTTAATTTTAAACCGAAATGGAGCTGAACCTCAGTTTTCACCTATTTTAGTTATCCATCATCAGTGAAATCCTCTTTTGTCAACTTCAGAAATAAAATAGGCAAAAAATCAGGTGCCTCTTCATTTTGGTGCAAAATAAACATCCTCATCGCATTTTCCATACCCTAAAACACTTCGTCGATAAAATTTTTAAAGTTTGTTCCGCGTAAAGTCCAAAGAGCTAATCGACGCGCCGTTGTCCAACGCTTGTAGAAATTGACATTGAAAATTGCTCATTGACTTTGATTTTGTTGATTGTTGTATCTGATCATGTTGTGCATTATGTTGTATCCATTGGCGATTTTCTGTAAAAATCAATTGATAAACATTTACAATTAAGCTCACCTTTTCAAGAATGTTGAGTGCTCTGAGCCGTTTTCCAATTTGATGTAGAGAAATGCGATTGACTGGCTCTCCATCATTCAAAGCAGCCTAAAATCCTAAATCTTTAGCTATGAACGGATATTATGTCAGGCTCACCAAGGTTGCAACCAGATCCGCGTTTTCACACAAAAACTTCCACCAACTTTCACAGACTTCTTCGTAAATCTCTGTGGCGACAATGTCTGCGGGCATAATTATTTCATGACATCTGCTTTGGAATCGTAGATTGATGTTGGCCAGATACAAGCTTAGAATCTGTTTGATGCTCGAATCATTGGCAAAGACCAGATTTATCTGAAAGAGATTAATCAATGTAATATTTGAAGTTTGTTGAGAATAACAACAACCCACCTGACTCGGCATATTCAGAGATGAAGACTGATTATAAGAATTATACGAAGAGATACTGCTATTGTGAGTAACTATGGAAATGCACTTGGAATGAATCATGGCTGTCAACCAAAAACAACAACTTCATTTTAATTAAAAACAAAATATGAACCATATAAATAATTATAGGGCTGAGAGGTAGAAAAGCAACAAGGAGTTGTATAGTATCGATTTTTCTTTCAAAAAGTATGGAATTCGATAGATTTTTTAACGCTGAATAATATCTCGTAATCAGTTTTTGCCCAAAGTAATCTAACTATAGGGTTATTGGACCAGAACCGTAGAACCTTCATTTTTTAAATCTTCATTCAATTATATGATATCTAACTTTTGAAAGAAAAATAGAAGCCAAAATGGCCTGGCCTTAGCCATTTTTGTCAATCCATGATGGCTAATGAACCAGCTTAGCACACAAAAAAACTGAGAGCCATCACGAGGCCCGGCCAAAATGCCCATCGTAAAAAAACCGAAAAGAAAGTGAAAAAAAAACTGAAGTAACATATTATCATTACCTATTAGGAACCAAAGAACATCCAACTTTTCCTACTTCCTACTTTTGTTCTTCTGAACACCTAGACCAACTTCAAAGATCAATCATTAACTATTTCCATATTGCTGAACTAAATTTGTTTTTATCAAGCATAATCTTGCCCGGGTTCACACCCAAGTACATATTTTCCTTCTAAAAATAGCCTTGATTGATAAGGCGTCATTCGTTACAAGAAAAAAATAAAACCTCTTTTTTGCATTTGCAATTCAAATATGTTTGGAACATTATGAACTTTCAACGATTAAATATGAGATTGCATGCATAATGTTTTCGTTGTTTTGATGTTTGTTTGACCATTTTTTTTTGCATGGAATTGGAAGGTATGGATCAGACAAATTCACAATGTTGATGGAATAAGCAAGGGTCTTCCCAAAGGTTAATGAACTTCTCAAATTAATTTACAGATTTTGAAAATTTGTTATTTCGAGATACACACATCACTATTTTGACTTAAAATACTGTCAAGTCTAATTGATTGTTTTGAGGTTATGAATATTTACGAAGTTTGCATCATTATGTGCATCAATGATCTTTGTAGTATTGTTCCGCAAAAAGATAGCACAAAACATGGGACACCGGAAATGACGCAATATATTCCAAAAAAAACTGTCGCTAATTTTTAAATTTTTTTTCCCGAGGAAATTCGGTTTCAAAGTAACCGTTTCTAAAAAACCAGATATGCACTCCCAGTGATATCAATTCCCGAGAATAATGTTCTAGATTTCAAAACAACACTTTAAATAAAAATACGCGGACTTTAACATTTTGAAACTGAAACTAGCGGCCTCATTATACATAGAGGTTGAGTTAAAGAATTCCATTTTCGTTTGAAAAAACACACCTGACAAAAATGGCCAGTATCTGATACAGGTTTCTTTGATGAAAAGACAGTTATCGACACAAGAATTCGGACTTCATCATAATTTTCGTTTTTGGGTCCTAAAACTCATTAGTACTGTGTTTGGGTCTTTTCTTTTAAAAAAACCGAGTCTGACTCAGAATGAAAAGTTAATCAGATTTTTTCAAGACCGCTTCTGGTTCTGTGTTCGAAAAATGTTGAGCTCGTTCACAAAAAAAAACTATAACTCCTGAAACTGACAAGAAAACTCACTGAATCGAGTCTATACGAAACATAGGACCAAACCCGATCTTTTCAGAATCAATTAATAAAAAAAAAACAAATTTGTTTCGTTAATGACTGCCAACAAAAAAATAATATGGAAGATTTTTTCTGTGCGTACTTAGATACTCGGTTTTTAATATTGGCTTTTCTATTTACCATTTCTAATCTCTTTTTGGGTACATTTAAAAGTGACGTAAAACAAAATCCATCTCAATATATTTATGTATTTGATTTTTTGTACACTATACACGTTTTCACTCTCCAAACATCCCACTCTTTTTTTCCATGGTTATCAGTCAAAATTTCTCGGACACGAAAATTTCCATATTTTTCCCTCCGCCCACCTCAAACAGGTCATAGATAACAATGATGTTTTTACACAGTTCAAAAACCTCTTCCTCCTCAATTTTATTTATAATCATATCTAAAAATGCGTCAAGCTCCACCAAGTTATTCTGAATCTGTGACAGGATCGGAATCAACAGACACTACACCCGTATATACATTGAATGTCTATGAGGAGACGTGGAAAACAGATATTGACGTGGAATCGAGGACCTCTGAAGGTAAGAAACCCTCATTTTTTTTGGGATATAATAATTCAAGTCCATTTTTTTCAGTGTCGAACCCTTTCCCGAATGATACAAAGTCATTATGCTGGTCATTTTTAATAACATTCATTATAATGCTTCTGGTCATCCCATTCTTATGCTTCCTCCTCTACTTGTGCAGAAATGTGTTGAATTACGATCCAAACCAAAACTTGATGTAAGAATTATCCATTTCTGCTTATTTGTATATAAAGATTTTCGTTGTTTTTATAACTACTAGTTATATTTTTTCATACATAATTATACATCCACATATATAGCCGCTTTTTCCTAGGATACACACAAAAAAATGGGCTCAGTTCTTCAACCCTTACCACTTCTAAAGTCTCACTATGCTGGGATCACATTCAATATTCCTTTGTTGCCTGATTATCGAAAAACCGAACATCCAGCTACTCGAGCTACTCTATGGGTTGAGGCCGTTATTGCTCCGATATCGATTATTTCTTTCACCTGGTTTATATATTCATTAGTAGCATTTGCATCGATCCATCGTAATTTGAAGATTATTTTGATATTTCATATAATTCATTTTTGGGCAGGGAATTTGGCGAGAATCTATTTCGTTCTTGCTCAACTAGCAGTTGTTGATAGTAAGTACAATTAGCTGATAATACATAAAAAATATTAGTTTTAAAAATTTAAATCATAAGTACTTGAGACTAGTGACAATTTTCACAAATAATCCGTTGCCCAAAAATGGAATGTTGTAATTGAAAAAATAGATCAAAAGTACTTGGTGGACCAATCCAGAATTTTATATACTTTTTTTCAAGATACATCGTTTTCTCGTAGTACTTTCAACTTTTGTGAGTTTCAAAAAATCGTTGATTTCTTATTTAACCATTTCTCCGGTTCAAAAAATCTTGACCTGAAGGTTTGAAGCTTGATCTTATTTTGGCTCATTAATTTTATTCAAGAATCTCTTATGTATCTCATACAATCAAGATATATTTATTTATGTTTCGAACTTCTTATTTTATTAAAACGAACATTTGGACATTTATTTTGGAAACCTTTCATCATTCAGGGAACCATCTACTATGATGAAACCGATCATTCTGTAATCATTGGGATGTTCCATGAATGAAATTTTATACCAATCCTCAACATGTTTCTAAGGAAAACATGTGTCTTGTCTGATTTACCTCATTCCTAATTAGTATCTTTTGTCTAAAAGATCATAAATCAACAAAAACTCCCACGTTGTTTTTTTTGTTGAAAAATCATTATCCCTAACAATAAGTTATGATCGCTTTTTGTCGTTTGATAAACTATGATCGATACAACATGTTGACCTAAAGTGCACTATGTAAAACGTGCTTCGAGGTGTGCTAGAGCATAGCCAGTGGATGTTCCAAACAAATCGTTTCTTTCAGTTGACTCGTCGCTTCTTTTAATTCTCTGCAGTTTCTCCCGCTTTCAACATTATTCATTCGAAGCATGCGCATCTCTCGGCTTAGCTCTTGAACGACTATTCGCAACTCTTCTGGTAACAAAATACGAACAAGAAAATAATACATGGGTTTCAATTGTCTGCATATTATATATGATTGCTCATGCTCAAATTCTGGCCATCACCGCGTTCCTTTCAACCATCTCCATGATATGTTTTGTTTTGTTTGTTGCTCTAACAACAATTGCAGCGTTGTTGATATTTTTAATTCTTCATCGACAAAATCAAAAAAACCTTCGAAGATTGAATAGGATTTTGAAAAACACACAAAGTGATCCAAATGTTGTGTATTCATTGAGCAAGAAATTTCAACTAGAGGAAAACATTCGCGTTTTAGCGGTAAATGGAACATTTCGAACATTATGATAAAATTATGTAAATTTATTTTCAGATCTATCGAGATGTTGGTATAGCCATAAATCTAGTAAACACCTCTCTTCTCCTTTTTACCAATATCGTCTTCGTATTGATCGGCCAAAATGATAGCTTGAAAAAACCAATCAGCACATTTCTAAACCTTATAAGCACTTCGTGAGTGATCCTAACATGATTTCACCTGAAATGTCTTAAATTCAAGAATTGGATTATTGTTACCAATCGGAGGTGTCGTATGCTTTCAAGGTTCATCGATTTTCTGTCGTCGGCAGAAGAATGAACAACAAGAAGGGTATATGGTAGAGTATCATACCAGTAATACATATTTTGCACAATTGCAACAAACATGGGAAACTCCATAGTAATTAAAATTGGTGACATTGTTTTGCTGGTCTAGTAAAAAAAAAAGCCATGTTCATCAATCGATACAATACGTTTCACAGATTTCATAAACTCTTTGTCACTTTTTTTTCACTTTATTTATAGTGTTTCGTTTCGTTTGTATTTTTTCCATTGTTCAGTACATTCGCTTAAAATTTTCTATGCCAGTTCAATGAAGTATCTGTGGAGCAAACACGACCAACTTCCGTTTCTCTAAAAACCAAAAAACCCATTCGATCTCTGCGTCTTGTACACTCTCATCTCTGTAGTTTCAACTCCTCGATGGTTTTTTTTTTAATTTTTTGAACTTTTTTCTTATTCTGATTCATGTCAGCCCCAGATAAAAGTTACTGGGACACTAAAATCATCCAAAGACATCAATAAAAAGATAGAACGTTGCTTATTCGAAAATGTTCCCCTATAAGTCCCTTCCGGCCAGCTAATTCTCAACAATGAAAAAAAACAGTAACTCATTTCGATCTTTGTAAGTTGATAATCTCAGTGATTCAAAATTCACAAAAAAATGTTTTTCAAAAACCAGGCACCTCTAACAAGCAAAAATATATCATCTAATTAATGATTAATGATGATATACCAATGTCTATGTTTTTTTCAAACATTTCAACTTGCAAAAAAATGTTTCCTTTTTTGAGCATGGCCAGTTCGATGTCAACTTGTTCATTCCTATGTATGACATACTTTATCCTGTAAAATATATAACTACATATTATTAAAATTCTTCTATTTCTCATTGAAAACTCCATTTGATAATTTTTTTCCCCCATTTTATACGTATTTTTTGTAGTTTTCTTAGAAGAAGTTTTTGATAGAGATTTAATAATTCTATTTTTATTTACTGTTTCTGAAAAAACTTGCAAATTAATTATTTTCATCGCCTTCAACGTTTTGTCACATTAGTGTTGTAAATGTGGGTTCAATTTCTGAAAAAAAGCAATTCTCAGAAATCAACTAGTTTCAATAATCATTTTCTGGTCAGTGATATCAGATTTAACAAAGTCTACTGTAATGTATGATTTCCTCAGTAAGAAACTGGAATTTTTTCAGCTGTTCAAATTTTTTATTCAGATGAAATGAACATTGGTCATTTCAACAGTTTGATGTGTTTTTTGTTCAGAAAAATTCTTGCTGATTTTGTATGTCGTTTTCTGAAATCTTCAACTTATTTTACATCTCTCACAAGTTTGATGATAAAATTTTGACAAATAAACTTTTCCCCGAAAAAAAAATATGTTTAATAAGCAGGTTCAAGGTTTAGAAAAACAAGTTCGTAGCTCAGTTTGGAGCCTCATTCATCAAAGGTGTGGAGACTTGTAAAATAGAAAATAAGGTCCCGTTTTTCCCTAGGTGCCTGGAACAAAATGTCAGAAACATTTAAGCAAATAAATCAATAAATCTCACTTGTGGAAATTTATCTTTTTCTTTTCTTTTCGATAAGAAGAAGCAAAGTGTAAAGCATTTGGAGATTGTTTCGATTCAATGTAATTCGTTGCCAAAAAGACCAGAGTGTCAATGTAGAGAAAGTGTGCTCTACCGCACAAGTGCGTTCTCGAAAAGTTTGCTTTGTTTCTTCTGTCTTTAAAGGAGGACTGCCAGATTGTTGTTTTTTATTTGAAAAAAGTTCGTGTTCTCATTCAAATATTCTCGTTAACTAAAAAAAATAAATAATACATTTGTGTGGGACCAACAAACAAACCAAAAAAAAAGACACCTGCGCACATATTGCCTCGGTGGTTATGTGTGCTCTATCGAAATTTGTAAGCCCATCTTTAACTACCGGTAGTAAAAAAAATCAATCGTCAAGAATGAACATGAAGAATAGTTTCAATAAAATAACTTTTTCATCATTAATTTTATGGAAACTTTTTTTTTCCTTTTTTTTTTTTTCCTTTTGACCTCATAGGTCTATAGAGTTATTTCAGTTTTTAACTAGAACGCTTATCGATTATCTGACGTTTCCGTTAATCAAATCAAAACCAAAATTGAGTTATCTTGTTCCTGCAAAACAATTTTTAACCTGTGTATTTTTCTCTAATCAAAATGTTTGTTTCATGTACCTATGCACATTCCATTTCACCTGCTACAAACTGCTCACAAGACATTCTCTATTTTTTCAGAAATCTAATATCCGTCCTATCACGTACGTGCGTAATGGAGTTATTCGAACCATTACCCTTGGTTTCCGGTACTTGGGATAATATCTCTTTCGATTCCCCGATTCTAGTCAATCTCTCATATCCAATAACTCCATTTTTAAATGCTCTATATTTTACGGAGCTGTTAGTTTTTATTCCTTCCTTATGTGTTATGACCGGGTTTATCTGTGGGATCACATCTTTCTCGATTTTTCATAAAAATCTGGCTTATCAACTATTCATTCATCTATTTTTCTACTATTTAGCAGTTGTTTCGAGGATTTATTTGATTTTTGTGCAATTAAACATGTTGAGTACAGGTAGACTATTCATTATTGAAGAAATTCATATCTTCAATATTTTTAATTTAGAATCCTCCTTCTTATTTCTATTGGCATCATATTTCCGATTCCAGCACTATGGAGCATCCCTTTGTGGTCTCGCCGCGATCGCAATAGAAAGATCATTCGCCACATATTTTGTTCAAGATTACGAATTCAATGAACGTCCATGGGTATTCTATCTAACCTCAGGTTTCCTTATCATTCATGCTCAATTATTTGTGATTCCTTTGACATTCTTGCGACCGCCTATGATTTATATTGTTGTATTTGTGATGGTTTCGTTGATAGTTCCAAACATGCTTCTAGTATATCTATATCATTATAACAGTGAAATGCAGAACGGGTTGAGAAGAATGAGCTGGAACAAGACATTGAATGTAAAATATACATTGAGTAAGAAATATCAAATTGAAGAGAATATTCGAATTATGTGGGTGAGTACATGATTATCTTATCAAAAACGAAATTCTTGGAATTTAGTTCTTGAAACCGAGCTAAACTTGTCGACCTTAACTAATTCATGAGTGATTTTTGATAGTTTTTCAAAAATATATTTTTTCAGTCGATAGAGTTTCAAATCAGATTCTTGATAACCTCGACGTATTTCTATATCTTTCCAGTTTACATTAAGGCCCACGATAATTTTATACCTTAACCGAGAAAAAATAAAAAATTGATAAGGTTTTTGTTCCGAACCAGATCAATACAAGCATAGTGTCTGGGACAATGTTTCACAGGAAATTTAATTTTTTACAATCTCAATTGAGGTATTTTTTGGAGTTTCATAAATCGTGTCAAACTGGTCCACATATAGGTTTATCTGAATTTATTTCGCACTGTTACCAGACAACTTTTAAGCCTAAATGGGAACCTGTTGGACACTTCTGGTTTTAGGTTCACTAGATTTATAGCTATATATAAGTGTAATTGTATCGGTTCTCATTAAATTCAAAAAAATTTCTGTTTTTGAAATGTTCAATCGATTTTTATCTATTTTTAAGACCTTCCTATAAAAAGTTGGTTAATTCCGTGTTCTGAATAAGATCGACGCAAACTCTAAATTAGGTCCCACTCCTCTCCAATCTTATCTTAACCACTAGAAACCTTAATTTTCAGTACCTCCGTGGTCTCGGATTCATCGTCCTATTCCTCATGTTCTCCCTAACCCCCATGATGGTTGTACCATGGGAATCGATATTAGGTGACTTCGCAATCTCAGGACAAGTTATGAAGTCAATGTTTGATTTCACCGTGGCTGTATCTGCTACAATAATCCCTTCGATCTTCATGTATTATTTGTATAAAACAAAATACCCACCATTTATGGTTAGTTTTCAAATAATCTGAAATTTTATTATAGCTTACAAAACATCCAATTTGTGTCTGTATGTGTGAAAAGAAGGGTTCTCAGAAAAAATCTAAAACGTTTCATTAGACAAAAAATAGTACTATCATCAATTTTGAAAAAAAAAATTTTTTTTTCCGGTTTCAGATTATTTAGATATAGCTCGAACCAGTAAATATCAATATTGCTGATGATGAAACTCGTTGAAATATTTCTAAAACTCTTCTTATAGAGAGATACATTTCAGTTTCAGAATGAGCATGAGAGAGGTTATACAGACTACTGTATGATTTTGAAAATACACAAAAAGTATACTCGTTTTTCTCAAAATCCTATTTTTCAGCGTCGTATCCAGTGGTTATCCAAATCTTCTGGGAAATTTGAACGTGTTTTTCCTGTCTCAACAAATAACGAAAACACCAAAACGTATTTCGATCAGCTGAAATTGTCGTGGAGATAACAATTCACAAATTACTATGTACAGCGTCTTCTTGTTTCTTTGAATAAATTATTTTTAAAAATAAATATCATTCATTCTCCACTGACTGTGAGATGACTTTCAATATCGTTAAGTTCCTATTTTCTTCCCCTCCAATAGAAAAATTGAATTATAGTTCAATTGAGTTCAATCTGCCTATATTGATTGATCTAGATCATCCAGTCAGCCATTTTTTGTGGTGGGTTTATTGCACAGAATTTTTTGTGATTGTTTTATCAATGTTATTCATAAAATGGGTGTTATGTATGTTGTACTCGATCGTAGTGATTCATCGAAATTTGAGGTATATCATTATTTTTCATTTGGTTCATTATTGGATTGGCGGAGTTGCGAGGTTGTATTTGATTGCGATGCAAATGCATATAGTTACAGGTTCGTTGTTTTTCTAACGAGTTTAATTTTATAGCTGGAATACCTTCTGCCATTTTCATAAAAATTATGCTTAGTACAGAGAGAAAAAAGTGTAGTCAACTAGTAGATAAAAAATATATCACATTTCCTATTTTTCGCTTTGACGACACTTCATAGTGCTTCAGACTGTGGCTGAGATTACTTTGAAATGGTCATGATAAAATGTCCCACATTGTTACCGGAAATCCGAATCCACCATTAACTGTTAGTAAAAAAAACCAACTCGTCTAGTCTAAGAGATCACACATCATTTTTTTTCAGACCGAACATCAATATTCAACATGCTCGCGTCGTTCGGAAGGTTTCAATTTTACTCTTACGCAATCTGCGCAGCTTCCGGGATTGTATTTGAAAGGTAAACAAATCAACTATTTTCCACGTGTTCTAAACAAATTCTTCCAGACTTTTTGCCACATACTTCGTTCTGGATTACGAAACAAAGAATCGGACATGGGTCATCGTCATCTGTTGTCTTTATTTATTCATTCATGCTAATGTATTCTTCGCGATTCCATTTACATTTTTCAATCCTTCGAATATTTATATTGGATTCTATTTTATGATGACAATTATTTCATCAAAGCTACTTTCTGTCAAATTGTATGAATATAACTTGAAAGAACTCGACAAATTAAATTGGAAGATTGCCAACAAAACAAGACGGGTTAATACACAATATAGTGTTAGCAAAAGGTTTCAATTGGATGAGAATATTCGGATTTTAAAGGTGACTGACTAACAATAAGCCTCGTAGATGTTATGTTCCGATTTTCAGCATTTGAATGAGATTGGGATGAGCTTCTTGATATCCGTATTGATATCCGTTATCTGTATATTGGTTGTTTGTTTTTTATTAGGAACGGACAACTTCTCTGGTCAAATTACAGTTGTGATGGTCGATTTTCTTTTTGCTGGGTGAGCCTCTTGGTTTTTGCATTTTGAAGTTTACAGTTCAATTTTTAGAACCGGAATAATCCTTCCTTCTCTGGGTGTCTATATTGTTCGCCGAGAGAACGTCGTGAACAAGAGAAAATCAGTTGCAAATTTTGTATTTGTTCAGGGAGCAAAAAACTCAAATGTAACACAAACCTATTTCGAGGAATTGCAGAAGTCATGGAGATAGTTTGGTTCAGTTTTTGATTGCTCATTGATAAATGTTATATTTAACAAACATCTAAACAAAATCACTATCAATGTTGATTTTGGTTCAAGGACAAAATACGAAATAGGCTATCCACTGGACGATATTGACCGAGAAAACAATTATTGAAACTATGGAAAGTATTTTATCGAGTTTTTGTGATGTTTGGAGAAATGGAGTTCTGGTGTTTTAGTAATGAAAAATTCAAGTTGAAACTTGTTTCAGCTTACAAAGACCGCATATTGTTATGTATTAAAGATCGGGTATGGATAGTTGGCAAGTTGCTCTTAAAGAGGGGGGGGGGGGAGGTGAGGAGAATGTGACATCACACTTAACAATTTTGTTGAATCGGCAAGTTTGTTTTGAGCATAGCGACTAAGTTGACAGGGAATCAGTGATTCTTGGGTTTTGAAAAAACAGGGGGAAATCTCGCTCTTCAGACGAGAAAACTATTTTTAATATCGGATTTATCACATAATTCTGCCTGATTCGGTAGATACTGAGTCTTTTCTTCTGTAAATGTATGCATTTTCTGTTCTTCTCAGTTTACGTCTTCGTATTTTTCCGCCTCGAAATGGGGTGAAGAAAATGAGAAAAACCTGTAGTGCAAGCCCAAAAACAGTCTAACAGGAAAATTTTTTGAATAATTTTGATATTTGTGTCCAGCGTGAAGTACGTTGCAAAAAGCGTATAAACCCAATAAATTATGAATAGTTTCGATACAAACGACTATTCATCAGCTTTTGTCAAACAATTAATCATTTCGATTTTTCTAGGATAATGATCTTTCTCCGAATCTGCCTTTTTGATTATTTGATGATTGACCACTATTTCATCTATGATTTTTCTCATTTCCGCTGCTTTTCTTTGGTTTGTCGTTACATATCTGACCTCTGTGTCATTAGCTAAGCTCGCGCAGTAAGCCACCCGAAGAAAACTATTTTTAGAATAATATTCATAACCTTCTCTTAGTTGATTTTCCTTTTCGAGCATTCACATTATGCAAAAGACGTCAGAAAATGTCAAGTTTCGTGTTAAAAACACCAAATTTTGAGATGTGGGGGTCCATATATGGATCGTTCAGGGAACTTTATGGATCAATCGGGGTTCATTTCAATTCAAAAAAACAGAAGTGAGAAAATATTGTTTCTTTAAAGTTTACTTTTCTTTATGTGATCAAAAATAATCTGACAAGGTGTTTTTGTGAGGTGTTTTTAACAAGGTTTCTGTAAGTTATGAAAATTAAACATGAAATTTTCTCAATAGCCTGTTAAAAAAACGTTCATCATAAGAAACAAATTCTAAAAATCCGGTTAGTGATAAGAAAATGGTAAATATTTTTATAGGATGTTCAATATTAATTGGTCTGTGAAAATTAAAGATAATAAAATGGAAAATGGGCAAGAGCAAGTATATAATAATGCAGAAACTATTGATATCAAATAAAACACGCAAATCATTAAAACATTTGAATATGATAATATATGTAGGCTTTTTGCAACGTAATTCACGCTGGACACGAAAATCTAAATTATTCAAACTTTTTCGCTAATAAACGAAAAAGGAAACAATTTTCGATAGGGAATAAGAAATAATACACTCGCAAAAAATTGAATACGATAGTTATCGAACCCTATTTCGGAAATGATTCATCGAATAGGAAAATCGGAAGGAAGGATAGTTTGGAAGAAAGTTATCATCGCCATCTGCCTGCTGTATCACAATTGGTGAAGAAGTTATACCATTAGCTCAAGAAAAACAACACGAAACTAACAACTTTTATAGCCTGAAGGGTGATTCAGTTCATTCATTATTTTATTTTAAACAAAATGAATTTACAGTGAATAAGAATCAGTAAATGTTAACAACAGCTTTTTTTAAATCATACTTTCTCATTATTGAGTCTCTTACTCACAATAATTTTTTTCATTATTCCAAATTCTATATTTTCAATAAACATGGAAATGTCAAGCAACATTCAAATACTACCAAAATTTGTTATATCCTTCGAATAGAATTTCAGAAAAAATCAAGAACATTCGTCTTGCACTCTTACTGAAACGTACACTCTTACTGAAACGTACTTCATCCTGGAAAAATAAATCAATGTTTCTGGCGTAGTATTTTTTATCAGAAAATAAAGCCGGACGTATTAATTTGATTATTCTCAAAATTTGAAACAAATATTGTTTGTTTTTTTTTAATTTTTGTGCTCAAAATCTTTTTTTTTTGTGCGCAAGTTGTATGTTTACCTTTTTCGACGACAAATCTAATAACTAATCAGTGGTCAACTTTACTATCGACACAAATGACCAAAGGCTAAACATATTTGGACAAATTACAGAAGTCATGTAGATAATTCGATTCAGATTTACTTTTTCAATAATAAATGTTTTGTTCATTTGAACATTTTCCACGTGGCTAGTTTCAGAGTTTTTTTTTGTTAGTTTTCGTTTTTTAAAACACATGACTAACAAATACATTAAAAAAGTGATGTATCTTGATCAACAATTTTCCCCTTGCTTGGTTTTTTTTTTAAAATTTTTCTGCATTTTGAACTGGCCCAAATCCAGCCTATTTTGTGGAGAAAGCCCAACTTCAAATTAACATTTATTTGTTCAGACAACAAAAAAACAGAAAAATATTTCCATACCTGCTCGGGGAAAAAACGGCAAGCGTGTCGCAAGGCTTTTCCCTTGTCGCAAGCTTGCGGCAGTTTGTCGCAAACTTGCGACACATTTTTTCTGGCGCAAGGGTGTCGCAAGCCGTGCAGTAGTTTTGCTGCTAGATGTCGCAAAGCTTGCGATTATTGGCGCAAGAACACCGCAAGCCTTGCGACAGCCGAATGTCGCAAGTTCGCGACAAATTGCCGCAAGAACTGTCGCAAGCTTGCCGATTTTTCTCCGAGTGGCATTTACTTAGAATAGTTCCAGTTCTGATCTCAACACTATTATTAAACCAAAAACTAAAAATAATTGAATTTCAACGAACATATATATATTTTTCTAATAAAATTTGACAGTTTCTCAAAAAAAATTGCATATCAAACTTTTGATCTAGAAATTGATTTGAGTAATGTTTTTTCCGAACATTGTAGTTGTTTTTGACTATCACTTGAGCGCAAATGTACTAAAATATTCTAACTTCTCTGGTTTTTTGGGTTCTATCTTAATATAGGTGTCCCTTGAAAATACATAAGGGGTACCAAAATAATATAGTCCGCTATTAACCTAGAGGTCCTTATTCGGATCATCATTTATAAATTAAGAAGAGGTGTTCAGACTGTTCATTGCTCATATTATTGTAATCATCTAAAATTTTTATGGAACCAAAAGCTGGATCCAATAAATAGAGAACCTTGTTTTATCCTGATAACCCTATACTAGGATGGAAACCATTTTTTATGTTAATTTTTGATCCGATCATCGAAGTTCATTTTCTCTCAACGACAATAAAAACTCAAATTTTCCGATTCGCTAATTATATATTATTATGTTAGCTATTTTCCAGTATTACTCCGAACAAACAAAATGTTATTATTACTTTTCGAAATGTTATCCCAACCATCTCCTCTTGTCAAAGCTGAATGGAATGGTATACAATTCGATGCTCCGATATTTATTGATATAACTCAACCTATTTCTTCTACATTTTATTTCATTTATGGATTAGAGGTGGTTCAATTGATAATGTCTACTGTTTTTATGGCATGGTTTGTCAATTTATTATGCTCGTTTCAAATGTTCCATTATAATCTGAAGTTTATGTTAGTTTATCAGTATTTTATTTTTTTGTTGGGTGGAACTTCGAGAATTTATTTAATTCTAGTGCAACTGAATTATATAACTGGTAAGTGGCGTAAAAAATAATACTTTCCTAGAATTTCAACGTTCAGAACTATCCTCCCCTATTTTTCTCATATCCTCATTATTTCGATGTCAATATTTTGCTCACGCAATTTGTGCAGTTCCTGGAATTGCAATTGAAAGATAGGTTTCATATGAACTTCACATGCTTGCTCTCATGGTCTAAAGATTGATATGGTGTACTTGAGAAAACACCTGGTATTCTTGCAATTAAAATTCAACGTTAGGCAGCTGTGGTCGAAAAAAACTTTAAAACAAACACTTATGAGGAAAAATTAAATCTAGGACAAATTACGTTTCAAGACGACTTTTAATTTTTGACTGTATCTCAGATATTCAATTTTGTGATTTCTTAACTTCTACGTTTTATTCGTAAGACGGATATCTTTTCGGGGTGATTTCGCTAGTCTGAAAAGAAAAACTGAACATTTCAAAATTGCGTAAAAACAGGGAGATGTTTCATAAAATTTGTACACTTATAGAGTTCCTGATTATTATAATTTATTTTTTATCAACCGGAAATTTTTGAAAAAAAAAGTTTTTAAGTGAATATCAGAGTTGTTTTTATTCCATTTCAATGTTCTATTTGATCTACAGATGTCTGCTTTTCTCATTTGTACTCACTATTTTGTCTGATAGAGAAAACAAAAAGTTCTATAAATTTAAAGCAGACAGTATAACAAAAATTTTCAGCAGATAAAATATATCATGATGATCAGTATGTCGAACTCTATAAGCATACAAATTCTAAGAAAAAGTTGAATCCAAAAGCTCGCGAACCTCTCTAGTGAGTTTCAGAGGGGTGTTTGGAAAAAGTTGATAATGGATTCTTGTTCAGCTTCTCGAAATCTATATAGTCTAGAGAAAAGGTTAACATTTTTTCCTGAAAACATTATTTGTAAATAAAAGAGACGAAAGAGTTTTATAAGGTTGAAATTGAATCCAGGAAAAAATACGTTCAATATGGGTTTGAGAAAATTCACACTCGATTCCCATTTCTCCATACCACTTTTCAATAAATAATTTCACATAATGTTTCATAAAAATGTCAAAAAATCTAGTCGGAACTGAGTGAATAAATAACCATTCCAAATATTCCTTCTGAAAAAAGAAAACAATGTTGGAAATCCGTGAAATGTACACATGAGGTTAACATGGGAGTGCGAATTCCCGGCGCTCTTGAATTCTCATTTTCCTTCAACGAAGCAACGCTAATTAATTTTGTTGAAAACAAAAAAAACACCGTTCAAAAATAAATTGATTTTTCTCTGCTTCAAAAGAACTACGCGTTCACCTAATCGCTACAATTGATTTTTGATCCCGACCATGCATTTTTTTTTCCATTTTCAAGCCACTTCTGACCTAGCCGGATAAACATAACATCTTTTGAAATTTTCGAAAATTATCATGTAAGCTGCATTTTCAGATGTAAGTATAATATTGCAGAATTTTTAGTTGACTGGATGAAATTGACTTAGACACCTAATCCTGCTACTTTGTAACCTATGCTTCTATTCCAGAATGTTCGCCACATTCTACGTAAAAAACTATGAATCCAAAAAACGACCATGGATAACTATAAGCTGTACCTTCTTCGTATTTCTCCTATCACAATTCTACGCTCTTCCAGTCACATTTCTTCGACCCCCTATTGCCTATCCAATTATCTTCGCCTGTGCCTCTATTATCTCGTCACAACTTCTTCTGAATCGTCTATATCGGAAAAATTCGCAGATTTTAGATACTTCTTTGAATGGAACTCGCAAATACAGTTTAAGCCAACAGTTTCAACTTGAAGAGAACCTTCGAGTCATGTGGTATCTTCGTGGACTCGGATTGTTGTTTTTCCTAGGCATTGGGTTTATTATAGGTATCATAGTTTTACCATGGATTATTTTTGGGCAAGAAAGTTTTTATGGTCGAGTAATTATTTCAATGTTTGACCTAATTATGTCAGCGTAAGATTTTTTGGAAAAAAAAAGTGTGACTTCAAAAAAAAAAATACTATTTACAGCGTCGGAATACTAGCCCCATTGATTTGCATGTTTTTTCTCTACCGCACCAATTATCAACCATTTATGAAAAAAATGAACCTACAAAACACCGAAGTTCAACCAGAACGGAAAAATGCTACAATATCAGATACTAACACTTATTTTGAGCAACTTCAAAAATCATGGAACTAAAAATAATTCTTCAGTATTCGGGATATTCGGAGAGCAGGTGAAAACCATAGAGCAGACAAATAAATTTTTTGTTTTCTTTTAAAATTCAGTATAGAAAAAAACTCGTTTAAACTTGAAATATTCCTATGAAACAAAAAATTTTTTAAAGTGATTTTAATTTTCTGGTATACTATTTTTTTTAAATAACTGTTATCTGTAATATGTTTTTGATGAGAAATACGTGATTCTATATATTTTAGGAAACTGATCAACATCTCGTTTTTAGTTTTCGCTGAACCGATCCTCAATACGCAATTTTCAGCCTTGAAGTTTACATTGATAGAAGATATCGTGTAGTTCTCTTGGACTATAGGGTAACCTTTTCTCCTAAGCACTTCTAGAACGTTAGATTCACATAAAAATGAAAAGTTCAGCAATTTTCTGATAAAGCACAATGTGATTAAAAAAATTTACGTGATACACAATAATGATTAAATTTTACGAGTTTTTTTTTCCATTTTTCAGCGTAAATGGAGATTCTTGGATTCTTTTTCATGCATTAATATCCTTAAGTTCGGCTTCAACTTTCTTTCATACATTTTTGTCACCTTCTAGTTGTAATCTTTTAAACTGAAATTGGCGCGTTGGGAATCGCGCATTGAAAAAAAAACTGAAAACCAGATGTTGATAAACGTTTAAAAATCTGTAATTAAATTTTTTTGCTCAAAAATCTTTACACTTTTTTTGAACCAATGTCCTTGTGATTTATGAGGTATATTTCAAAAATTATGAAAATATCTTTCTCATGAAACGCGTATAGACTTAAGATGGACTTAAACAATATACATACGATCAGTCACGGTTCTTTATATGGTCTTAGATTATTGATATACCATCACACATTCCATATAATGTTCCTAGAGAAGTTTGAACAATGGACATCTAGAGAATGTTCCAAATTTGACAAGGACTGTCCAAAACTTGTATATTTTTCTAGGATAATTTTAAACCAAACCCGTTTTTGAACCCTTTTAGGCATCACCCCCGACTATCACCTTGTAACTACCAAAAGTACTCTACAATAATTCCAATTTGTGGATATATTATTTGTCTGAAAGTTCAATTTTACTTTCAATGTTCGCAGAATTCGTAAATGACATAGTCACTGGTCGAAACCTGAAATTAGTTCGTATCTGAATTTGGACATTTTTTTGTTTCAAGCAAATATTAACTAATGAATCACGTACCAATCATCTGATTAAATACATATACATATAATTTTTTTTTCTAATTAGAATTTACTTTTTCTAGACCCACACAAAAGGTTTGAAGATTTTCTCATTCATGCTTTTCTTTAGGTCTTTGATATCTAACAAACTGAATTAGTTTCCGCTCAAATATTTTTATTTTAAAAATAATGATGTTTCTTTGTTCTCAAAGTTCGTGCGTAAAGTGTATTTACAATTTTCTCAAAATCAGACTTGCTAATGGTTCTCAGAGTTTTGTTGAATGAAATTACTTTTCACATATCGGACTTACGTTTTGTCTCATTTTCAGAGATCTTGTGTACTCTTAAAATAAATTTATGTTTTTTTTTGTTTCAGATGGATCTGGATAGAATAAATGATCTTCTTTTATCTCCATTTCCTTTAGTTTCTGGCAATTGGAATAATATATCATTTGATGTTCCGATATTAGTGGATATTGATCAACCAGTTACTATAACACTTCGAATAGTATATTATACCGAGTTTATTTTGATGATTATTGCTATATTTTTTATGGCTTATTTCACATATTTTATCAATTCTTTATCCATTTTTCATAAAAATTTGCAACGTATTTTGGTGGTGGAAGTGATATCTTTTATGTTCGGTGAATTATCGAGGTTTTATTTATTGTTGGTTCAATTGAAAGTTATCGAGGGTGAGTATGATGATGATGATGAGAGACCCGCATGTTGTTTTTGGACCACTATTTCTCTGACAAGGGACATGCATGTTGTTTGACAATTAACTTTCGATGAAAAATAGTGTAGATTCTCGTGATCACGATACTGATATTCCAATTTTCCAAAGACTCATCACAAAAAAAATTATGCGCTTTTGAAAATGCTTGTTCTAGACAAGTTTGTCGCTTACGTTTATTGATTTATCACTCTTTTCTTAAAAGTCTATGAAGAAATTGGATTGTCGGATCGAGATCAGGAGCGTCAATATGGTATAAACACCAATTTTCATTTAAAGTTAATTGTCAAATTGTATCCATGTCCCTGTGAGAAAACAAATGTGGACTTTCATGTTATGATAGATAGGCACGGAGAAGCCGCCAGAAATCGATCTTGGGAATTTAAAAAACAAAGCAGGCCTGCGATGTCTCTGCGAGTTAGGATCTTGTTTAAAATGTTTCAAACTTTTTTTTTCAAAAAATCAAACTTCCAAAAAGCTAGGTGCTTTCAAGATTGAACATTTTTACCAAGATAAAGATCACTTCTGACATTCTTTTACCCTTATGAAAGTTTGTTCATTCAGTACATATTGTTCTTTCTACTTTCAAAATTGTAGTTTGCTTCAATGCATTTTGTAGGAGTTATTTTGTTTTCACTCACTGATCAATGAACAACTACAACTTTTTCAGATCTCAATTCACCATTTCTTCTTATATCAGGAATTCTGAGATTAGAGCACTTTGGGATTGCACTCTGTGGAATTCCAGCGATCGCCATGGAACGTTCATTTGCAACTTATTATGTGACAGATTACGAAGCAAAGAGTCGTTGCTGGATCGCTGTTTTCTGTCTATTTTGTGCTTTTATCTATGCGCAGCTTTTTGCAATTCCAATCACATTTTTCAAACTCCCAGTTATTTTTATTGTTCTTCATGCTTCTTTTGCTAATACCATTTCTTTATCCGTTATTGTATATTTATATTTTTCAAATACGAAGAAGATGAATAACTTAAATTTTATTATGAAAAATGGAACATGTAGACAAAATGACACTTATACTTTGAGCAAGAAATTTCAACTAGAAGAGAATATTCGAATTATATCTGTGAGTTTGATTTTTTTTTCCAAAATTAAAAAGATTATTTGGAAATTTGTTGATTTTCAGTACCTGCGCACAATGGGTGTCATGGTTTTTATTCTCATTCTTATTGTTTTAGTGGTTATCATTATTCCAAATATTGTTCTAGACACTTCAATAGCCACAGGACATTGTATAATGTCCTCATTTGACCTTATCCTAGCCTTGTGAGTAGTGCACTCTTCAAAACTTTGAGCCCAATAAAAGTTTTCAGAGCTAGTTTGATTATTCCTGGACTATGCATTCATTTTCTAAGAAAAACTCGACCAATGCCTATATTTGTGAGTAAAATATAGCCTCTCCTGATAAGAAAATTATTTTCAGAAAAATCTGAAATGGTTTAATAAACACGGCCGACAAGCCAGTCGACCAAGAATAACACCAGCTCCAAATGAAACCAATGTTTATTTTGAACAATTAGCTCAATCATGGCGATAGTACAATATCATATTTTCAAAGTTAAACGGTGTTTTGTGTATAAAATAAAACTTGTTATTTGCGACATTGTAAAAAAAAAGTTGATAATAATGACACAGACAATTTATTAGTGGGGTTTGTTCTTGATCCAAGAAGAACCCCAAAATAAGCCATTTTTCGTCCGATGATTATTGTGAGATATAACGAAAAATAGGAAATGAGTAAAAAAAAGAGGAAATTATCACTTTCTTCTCGAGGGTTCTGTCTTTGTCGCAATACGCAAAACTGTAACGCTCTTGTCTTAGAATTTGAACAAAAAATAAATTGCCGTTGTGGTTTCTCAAAGTACCACAGTATAACTCTGACTTTAAACTATAATTTTTGGCTTAAAGTCTGTGGCAACATTTATGAATTTTCACCTTCTATTATTTCTATTTGAAGCAAAAATTAATGAACTCAAAAACCTCCCACGCGTGAAAAATCTGATTGTGATTATTTTTGTTGGTTTTTTTTTTAGGTTGAAAACCATTTCCCTATTCAGAGTTCATTTTTCTCATTCTCTTCAGAATATTTTTCAGATGGATCTGGATAGAATAAATGATCTTCTTTTATCTCCATTTCCTTTAGTTTCTGGCAATTGGAATAATATATCATTTGATGTTCCGATATTAGTGGATATTGATCAACCAGTTACCATAACACTTCGAATAGTTTATTATACCGAGTTCATCTGTATGATTATTGCAATATTTCTAATGACATACTTCACTTATTTTGTCAATTCTTCATCAATTTTTCACAAAAATTTGCAACGTATTCTAGTGGTGCAGGTGATATTTTTTTTGTTTGGCGATTTTTCGAGATTTTATTTATTGATGGTTCAATTGAAAGTTATCGAAGGTAAAGATCACAAAATAACAATTATGTGTTGGCAGTTTTTTTTGTTTCTATCTAGAAAAAAAAATCATATTTGAAGAAATTTTAATCACAAGTGATGTATTCTCTATTTTTTTGTGTAGTTTGTTTCAATGAATCTTGTAGGAGTTATTTTGTTATCACTCACTGATCAATGAACAACTACAACTTTTTCAGATCTCAATTCACCATTTTTGTTTATATCTGGAATTTTGAGATTGGAGCAGTATGGTTTTTTCCTTTCTGCAATTCCGGCTGTCGCTATGGAGCGTTCATTTGCCACGTATTATGTGACCGACTACGAAGCAAAAAATCGTTCCTGGATTGCTGTTTTCTGTTTATTTTGTGCTTTTATCTATGCACAGCTTTTTGCGATTCCAATCACATTTTTCAAACTCCCAGTTATTTTAATTGTTCTTCATGCTTCGTCAGCTAACATCGTTTCATTATCTGTTATTGTTTATTTATATAGTTCAAATACGAAGAAGATAAATAACTTAAATTTTATTATGAAAAATGGAACATGTAGACAAAATGACACCTATACTTTGAGCAAAAAGTTTCAACTAGAAGAGAATATTTGAATTATAACTGTGAGTTTTGTTTATTGTTTTTTCACAAGGGTATGAAAATGTTCTGTTGTTCAGTACCTACGCACGATGTCTGTCATGTGTTTTATTCTGATTTTGATTGTCCTGGTAGCCATCCTTGTTCCGAGAATTGTTTTCGACAGTTCAACTACAACAGGACATGACATTCTCTCCTTATTTGATCTAACTTTATCTTTGTGAGTATTGTTTTTTTTCATTGAAAGGTAACTAATTTCAGAGCCAGTTTGATTATTCCTACAATTTGTATCACTTTGTTGAGACGAACCCGACCTATGCCTATATTTGTCAGTGAACTCTATTTGCTCCCGATGAAAATGTATTATTTTCAGAAAAACCTGAAATGGTTCAATCAGCCTGATCGGCGAATCAATAAACCAAGAATATCACCAGCTCCAAATGAAACCAATGTTTATTTTGAACAATTAGCTCAATCATGGCGATAGTACAGTATTATATTTTCAAAGTTAAACGGTGTTTTGTATATTTGTATAATATTATACATAACTCAATAATAAAACTTGTTATTTGCGACACTGTAAAAAAATAAAAATATTCCAATTTTTCTCATTCCAACTCAATCATGGCGATGATGAACTTCAGTATTACTTTTTCAAAATCAAACGGTGTTTTGCATATAAAATAACAGACCTCAAAATAAACATTGTTCGTTGCGAGACTTAATACAAAAATAACTGCAATGCACCTTGAAAGATTCGATCACCGTGGAATGTAAGATATCCTTGATGATCTACTCGCTGACTACACACTCTCTTCTCTATGTCTCCTTCTAACCCGCACTATTTCTCTGATACGAAACGTGTCAGGTTTTCCATTTAGAGGTTTATGACATAAGTTTAAAAAATGATTTCCACCTGTTTAGGTGTCTTCAAATTACGGTTCTGATAAATTTCGTTTTAAAAAATTCACTTTTTCAAAAAAGGCGTTCTCCAATCAATAAATATTGTGTTGCAACACACAGTTCACTTATCATCAAAAACAAGAATAGTTTGTATTTTATGTCCAATCACCTTTTTTTTCATCCTTGATGCTATTAGTATATAAATATGATTGTATTGCATCTGATTTGTTTGATGTCATTTTTCTTCTTTTTTTTCAAAAATGAAAAAGAAAAATAAATATCTTCTTTTTTCAGTGGGGGCGAAAGAATGCTCTCTTCTTCTTTTTTCTCTCTGTCAGTCTGCGTTTTTTCGATTTCACGTTCCATTTTTTTTATGTTTCTCTCTTGTTTGGGGGTTTTTGTTTATAGTGTGTTTCGTTTTGTGATATTTGTTGTACCAGAACTGTTTAACACCCTACCGTCTGGCTATAAAATGTGACTTCTTGCTCTCATTTCGTTTCTACTATTTTGTGCCTTATGCACAAATTTGTTTCTTATTTTCTCCCAATCAAGAGAAAATCTATTTTTAACATAAAAATACTGATAAGTGTCTATTTTGTTTATTTTAAAAAGGATAAATGATTAAAAACAATCATTTCAAAATAAACTGATTTGTGTAAACATGTGTTTGTCTATTGATCTAAATTTTCTGTTCTCATTATTTTGAGAAGAAAATTTTTTTGACGAAATTGTGTATATATACTACATTCACTGATAATGAATTTTTATATTCATTTTTCTTGTTAGCATAATGAAAAAAATCAAAAGTGTGGCATGAAAACTTAGAAAATCATTCAAAAATATCGTGCACACAGATTTGCGCCTCGAATGGGGTGTTTGTTGTCAGGTACAGTACCTTTATTTCTATTTAACTTTTTCAGGCAAATGAAATAAAAGATTTTATGAACCCTGATATTATGCAAATAATATTTCAAATTTCGTTCTTCAATGGATTAATTAAGGAGCCCTGTAGAAAAAAGAGAACACCTTTTCATTGAAGCACACTTGCTCACGTGAGATAGAAACAAAAGTTTTTAAATTTTAGGCCAGAAAACCGTCTTTCTCAATTCAAAAATGCTATCCACCTAATGTAGTTTTGAGTCGTGAAATGAGACCTTTCCGTTACCAATGATGTGCCTTTAACTTTTATTACGGTTTGTGAGTGTTTGAACTGTTATATACGACATACAATTACATTAACCGAATAGCTTTTTCGTTGATTTTAAAGGAGAACTGTGAGATAGTTTTCATTTCATGTCCCGTTTGCCAATATGCAAAAATATTTGGTTAGGGAGCACCAAACAAACTTGCGCACGCTTTGCCTCGATTGGTTATGTGTGCTCTATCGAAATCGTTTTCTTTTCCGTCTCATTTTTTTCAACACACACTCACAAATTGTCGTAATATTTGTTGTATGCAGATTTAAAAGTAAAACGACGCACTTTTGCAGACACTACTTTTGGATTATTTCGCGTTGTATTTTTCCTATCTGAATAATTTTTTAAATTTTGTTTTCTTCAATTCTCGTAGTTCTCCTTGAAATCAAATCATGTTATTTTTCCAGAATGGGAATCGCTGTTGTAGAAGTGGCAACAAAGCCATTCGCCGGTCAAAAGCCAGGAACCAGTGGATTGCGCAAGCGAGTTCCCGAATTCCAACAACAACACTACACCGAAAATTTCGTTCAAGCCACAATCGATGCGGGTCTTGGGAGCAAAAAACGTGGAGCACAATTGGTCGTCGGAGGAGATGGAAGATTTTTGTCGGTTGAAGCAACCAATGTTATTATCAAAATCGCCGCTGCGAATGGGGTATGCTCAATAGGTTTTAAAAAAACCGGATGAAATTTTTTAAAATGTGTTTAAAGAGTTCTATGCCGAAGGTTTTCGGGTATAGTTAACCTGAGTTTTCACATATTTTAGGTCCAAAACTGACTGACCCAGGTTTCAATGAAACTTTCAGAAAAAGTGTTTCATGTCGAACGTTATGATGATGCTCATTGTTCTAAAACTATAATAGTGAACCCTACCAATGTTTGAGAAGACATCCCAAAATACCCCTTTTTGAAAGTTTCATCAAAATTTGGTTCAGTCAATTTCTGACATGAAATAGGTGAAAACTTGGGTGCATCTCCGTTTTGGTGCAAAATGAACATCACCATAATGTTCGCCGTATCAAATTATCCCTTTTAAAACGAGTCTCAAAACCTAAATGAATCAATTTTGAATCTTAAATAGGTGAAAAATCAGGTTCAGTTTTTTGTGGTGAAGAATAGAATAAACACCGCTTTGATGTTTACCATACCACAAAACTTTTGGTATGAAAATTTGAACTCATTTTTTGAATTCCTCTGGTTTTGAAACGTAGCGGAGCCGCTTAACCAATGAGATTTAAAAAAAACTTTTCAGCTTTCTCGCCTGATCGTTGGACAAAATGGTTTCCTTTCCACCCCAGCTGTGTCAAATCTCATTCGCAAAGGTCACTCCGGAAAGATTGTTGATGGTGGAATTATCCTCACCGCTAGTCATAATCCAGGAGGTCCAAAGGGAGATTTTGGTATCAAGTTTAATTGTGAGAATGGTGGACCAGCACCGGATCATGTGACCGATTCGATCTACAATATCACAACAAAAATCGACAAGTATTTGATTGCCCAAGACTTGGAATGTGATTTCACCCGAGTTGGAACCTATGAATATGATATTGATGGAGTTGGTCATTTCGTCGTCGATGTCATCGATTCAGTCACAGAATATGTGAATTTGATGCAACAAATTTTTGACTTCGCAAAAATCAAATCTTTCCTCACCGGTGATTTGACAGGAGGAAAGAAATTCCGCGTTCTCCTCGATTCGATGCACGGAGCCACTGGCCCATATATTTCTACAATTCTCGCTGATATTTTCGGAGCTGACCCAAAAGATCTTTTGAGAACAGTGCCAAAACCTGACTTCGGCGGAGGTCATCCAGATCCAAATCTTACCTATGCTAAAGCCCTTGTTGATCAATTAAAGAATGGAGAACATGATTTGGGTGCCGCTTTTGATGGAGATGGTGTAAGTTAGCAACATCGGATTTTTAGTAGAGCATGGGAAAATTGTTTTGTTTAAGGATCGCAACATGATTTTGGGACGTAATGGTTTCTTCGTAACACCAAGTGATTCATTGGCTGTTATTGCTGATAATATTGAGGCGATTCCATATTTCAGATCGAGAAAAGTTCAAGGTAATCGTTTTACTTTTTTGAAAATTGATAAAAGCAAAATTTGTTTTCTTGGCAACTCTATCAAAAACCATTTCGATACCTGAAAAACAATAAATAAACTTTTAATTAATTAAAAATTGTCCAGATATTTTCGAAAAAGAAACATCAAAAAATGAAAATACGTTTCGTTTCGAATAATTATTTTCAGATTGAAAGAAATTAAAGTCACCATTAAACACTGAAAGCACATAATTTAATTTTATGAAAAATTCAACCAGAGAGCTCATGATCGAGCTCGTCGATCTCATTTACCCAGCCTGCTCACAACAAACGTTATCAAAATTTGCTCGACCTCCTGAGCATCGCGGTATATTCTTTATCCGCGATCAAAGTTGTTCTTTTTTTCATTCCAAATGTCTATTTTTTAAATTTTGATATACAATTTTAACCGTCTGATAGATCAAAAATCTCTTCATGTGACAGAAATAAAAATTTAAAGTATTACTCATTTCGTTTATCTATTTCTTTCGCTTTGAGTTATTTTGATCTACAAGTGTCTGACTCTCTCATTTTCACTCACTGTTTCGTCTGATAGATCAAAAACTTTTTTTTTAAATTTTGCGATAGGAATAGAAATTCAAAGTAGACAGTTTAACTTTTTCACAAAAGTTTCCAGCGGATAGAAAATTCATCATGATGATCAGGAGATCTAACTCTGTAGTGTACAAGTTCATAGCAAAAATTTAATCCAAGAGCTCGCGATTCTCCCTTGTCAGCAGCTCAGCAGCTAAAATGAGCAAGATGCTTGGATGCTGAGCAACTCAAAGCTGCTCGAAAATGATCAACTATACTACCGACAAATTTTTCTCAAAGCAGAAACAAACTTCTTTTTTTTACTATTCTTCCACAACAAAAACAATTCCAGGTTTCGCTCGTTCAATGCCAACCGCTGGTGCAGTCGACCTCGTCGCCAAGGCAAAAGGTCTTCAAGTCTACGAAACTCCAACCGGTTGGAAATACTTTGGCAACCTCATGGACGCTGGAAAAATTGCTCTCTGCGGTGAAGAATCGTTCGGTACCGGAAGTGATCATATCCGCGAGAAGGACGGCGTTTGGGCACTTCTTGCATGGCTCCAAATTTTGGCCGACAAAAAACAATCAGTTGAAGAGATTGTGAATAATCACTGGAAAAAGTATGGTCGAAACGTTTTCACTCGATACGATTATGAGAATGTTGATGCGGCGGGAGCGAATTTGTTGATGACATTTTTGGAGGCTCAATTACCGGCTTATGTGGGAAGAGAATTGACTGCTAATGGAATTTCGTATAAGGTAGGTTCACTTTGAAAATTATTTTTCATATGACCTAATTTTTTTTCACATCTTCCAATTTTTTGCATTCTATTTTTTCGCAACTTCATTTTAGAAATAGTTCAAAAAATGTCGTGGGAAAACAAGTTTTGTGACAGGTACCCGATCTGAAAGTGATCATGATTTTAACTTTTTGAAAAACTTTTTTGGAAAGTACTTAGTGCGAAAATTGTTCAGTTTTTGTTAATAAAAAAGATTGACGTTTCCCAAAAATGGATATTCACGAGCTACTCGATTCAATTTTTTTCCAAATTTTCACACTTTTAGAATCCGACTTCTTGATTATCATACTATATTTTTGTGAAAAATATTATGAACTATCCAAGTTGTTTTTTTGTTCATTCTTATGTTCAATTTCTAATCGATTTTGAACATTCGAAGTATGAAGTTGTAAAATATATTGAAACCTTTGAAAAAGCGAAATGTGAAAAATTAGAATATGCGAAAAAAATATTAGCTCATGTGAAAAATGAATATGTGAAATGTTTGCTGTAAATATTTCACCAACTCTGTAAAATAATTCACCAACTCAGTTTCACCCATTATCTAAACTGAAGTTCTCATTTTCCAGGTCGCCGTTGCTGACAACTTCCAATACAACGACCCTGTCGATGGTTCAGTCGCCACTCGCCAAGGTCTTCGAATCGTTTTCGAAGACGGATCTCGTTTAGTATTCCGTTTGTCTGGAACTGGATCAGCTGGCGCCACAATCCGCCTCTACGTCGATTCATACATCCCAGCCTCCGATAGTCAACGCCTTCTCCGACCCGCTCAAGATTTGCTCAAACCACTCGTTCTCATCGCTCTTGAAACTTGTAAAATGGAACAGTTCACGAATAGAAAGGCACCGACAGTCATCACATAATTTTTTAATATATTACATGTTCATAGATTTTATATAAAGTTTTTAAAAACATAACTGCAGTTAAGGAATCATGTTGTGGAAAACATGAAAAATGTCAAGGCTGGTTTATGTGTTTGTTTTGACACCTAATGAAACACTCGTGAGCTATAAAATATTTCAGCAACTATCCAATTAGAAAACAACGTTTCGTATTGTTTATTCGAGTCTTGGAACAACAAACGTTTATTTTTGAGGTCAATTTTTTTTTTTGAATAATTGGGATATCGATACGTTGCTTTTGACCACGTAAAAAAGCAAGTGCGCTGCACACAAAATATGGTTATTTTTTTGGCTTTTTGTTTTTTTTTCCGAAAACAATTCAATAAAAACAGTAAAGTTACTGTAATCGACAAAGCACCACAAACGACGCAAAAATGCACAAGGTTGTGGAAATCCGATTTCAAGCAACGAGATCAAATCAACTTTTGGGTCTGTTCATGATAAGAAAAAAATTATGTAAAAAATCAACACTTTATAGAAACTTCTGAATTTCCAGTAAATTAAGCTCGTTATGTTTTTTTTTTTTTAATTTTGAAAATGAAACCAGAGCTTACTTGTGGTGCTTGCAGTTTAAATACCATGCTCAACTCAAAAACCGTGGCATCTCTTGAATTTTGCTATATTTTCAGCATGAAAATTTAATGTCCATTTTCTAAAAATCGAAAATAAAATTTAGTTTGTGATTTTTGATTTTTCACAAGTGTGGGACTTTTCAGGAACTATTTATCTCACATTGCTAAAATGTTACAAGTACTTAAAGAATATTAAAGAAACCCTAGGTCATGTGTGAATATTTGAAACTCCTTTTAAAAAAGTATGACTGGTGAGGAAAGCAACATGAAGTGTTGTCACGAAAAGAAAATCGAAAATGAAAAATCTTTTCGATCTACTCATTGATCTCTTTTCCATCTCTGTCTAACCCTCACTATTTCCTTGATAAAAGGCGTGACAGGGTTGCTATTTAAACCACGCCCACTTTTGTGGAGGGCATTGCCTAAAAGTCAGAAGTATGTCGTGAAATCTTAGGAAAGTTCTTGGTATAAACATTTTTCCAGAACATGGAAGGTTGTTGATCCAACTAATTTTTTCACTGAAATTAGCTCAAATGAACATAGTTCCGTTTATCCCTCTCTTTCATTCATTCTTTCAGCTCAATTCCTTCTCTTTGAAAAATTAAAATAGAAAAATTCTGAGAACTTTTGCTCTCAGAAGAACTTATCTGTTATAATGTGGTTTTCTCCCAGATTTTAGTAAGACATCAAAGATAACTCTCCTTCGAACTCATACCAAAATTTCTCCTAATTTCCACTTAATGTATGTAGTTTGATCATTCTCATGAGTTTTCTTCTTTTCGTTCACACAAAAAAGTGTTCATTACTACTAGAACTTGAGGTTTGAATTCGATGAGAAATGAAAAAAATCTACTTATCAAGAACTTTGAAGAGTGTGCTCTTCTTTTTTTTTGTCGTGCTTTGCGTACTTTTTTTTTGCTCTTTTCAATGACACTTTTTCAAAGGTTTTTTTCGTTGTCGAATATTCTATGAGTGAGGTTTGTCGAGTTCATATTGGGGTTTTCAAGAGGTGTGAGACTTTTGAAAATTGGAAAAGTTCCGGGTGATGGAGCAAGTTTTTTCTGGTTCCTTGTTTTTTGCAAACTTTGCTATCTAGTTTATGACTAGGTCATTCTGAGTGTTTGAATTTTAGTTTAAACTGTGACATTCTTTCACCAAAAAATTTATTTTCCGAGAGAAAAAATTCAAAGTTAGAAATTTGGAAGCTAGGTATCAACGTTGGGAAAAAAATTTGACTTAACTCCACTTTTTTACACCATTCTCTTGTCAGTCAGTTGTGTTGTCTGACTCTGCATCATGGTCTTCTTTTTTACTTTTTCTAAGGGCTTAGGTTTGATTCCTAATGCGAACGTTTTCTCTGATTCGTTTTTGTTTGATGTTTTTTTTCAACTTTTCATTCCGCGAAAATTAAAAGTTTGAATTGAAAAATCTCTCTTTGAAGTCAACCTGAGAAAAACAACATTCACTAGAAAAAATTCACCGTAACAAAGGTTATCAAAATTTTTTTTGTTTTTGACCCTTCTCGATTACCAAGTCTTTTTCAAACTCTCTGATTCATAGTTTGAAAGTCATTTTTTGAACATTTTAGATTTTTGATTGTACTGATGGAGTGTAAACAAATCCTTAATCCGTATACAGAAGTCTCTATTTTTGGACCTCTTTGTTGAATTTTATTTCAGTATTTTTTATTAAGGCATCATAGTAACATATATCATCAAGAAATCCTTAAAGGTGGGGTAAAGGGACTCAGCATGTTGCTCTTAAATGAAAGAGCACATTTTTTTAGGTAAGACCCTCGAGGGATTTTTTGTCGAAAAGTCTAGTTTTTTGAGAAATATTCAAAGTTGAAAATTTGGAAACTTCATGCGTTAAAAGTTTCCAAATTTCTTTTTTCAAATGAATTTTTTTCGAGTACTAGACTTTTTGATAAAAAATCCCTCGAGGGTCTTACCTAAAAAAAATATGCTCTTTCATTTAAGAGCAACTTGCCTAGTCCCATTACCCCACCTTTAAAGATACCTAGCTAATTAAAAAAAGAACTTCCATTTAAAAATACAACAAAAAAGCTTGTTTGTTCTATTGAGGATTTTTTTTTCTAAAAATTACAAATTGTTAGAAAACGTGTTTCACACACTGAAAACTCATTGCAAAATTAACAAAAAAGTTTTAATAACTAAAAAATGATTTCCAATGTCTAGGTGTGTTTAACTCCAACATTTTTTGTTAAAAATAACCAAAATTGGGCTCTTGTTTTGTTTTTGGAATCATATATATATATACACCCCTTTACTATTAGTATAACCGCTTTGGATTCAGACCTTCGCAGCTCAGTATTACAGTAGTTCTTGTTGTCAAAAGAGCACTTGACCTTCTCCTATTTTTTTGCCACACAAACAATTTGAGTAATTCATTTCAATTTAGGGATTACCCTGTTTTTTTCCAACAAAAAAAGTGGTTTATTTTCAGTTCCTCAAAAATGTTTGTAATTTCCACCCAAATTTTCAGAAGACAAGTCAAAAATGTTCCCAACTATACTAAACCATAAAAAATCCCCAAAAAATCATATTTATTTACTTGTTTTTGCTCAGGAATTTTATTATATGAGAAATGCGTTTTTATTTTCCAATTTTGTTTGGATTGAGAGATTTATTTTAGCATTTTTTTATTATTGAAACAATTTCCTGAATGTCAGTTTCATTCTTCCATTTTTCTTTCCCCTTCAAAATCAGAAAACACACACACACTTCTTTGTTCATTCACCGATCGACGTACTTCTGTGGGAATCTGCTGAAAATCAGGAAAAAGCCAAAAATAACAACAAAAAAGAAGCTGTTTTTTCGAGCCACGCCCATTCTGAAAATTAGACGTCCCCTCTTCTTTTTTTTTGAACTGACTGACGGAGAATCCGAGAAAAAGTTGTTTTTCGCATTTTTTTTGGGTGTTAGATTTTCCAGATTTTTTTACCCTGACAGAGAAAGAAATGTTTTGACAAGAAGGCGGCAGCTTGTCAATTTCAAAATTTTTATTTTTTCAAATTTTTCCAGATGTTTTCTTCTAAGCCTAGGCTTTGATGATTTGGCACGTACATAAACTACAAATTTTGACCAAAAGTCAATAAATTGAACTTTGTATGTATGTATGTCAAATCAAATTTTTAAAAATAAACGAATACTTTTGAAATTTCCTACTGTATTTTTCAAAGTTTCTTTTTTTTTAGAAAAAAAATGTAAGTTTTATCTTTTCTTTGTTCAAAAAAAAAGAGTATTCGTAAATTTGATGCTTGTGTCTAGATGACGTTATTTTTCAGACACTATGTGCACCAAAATATTTTTCGATTCTAAAAATGCGCAGACAGATAGATATTTTTGACATTATTGAGTTACCATGTTTTTTGGTAGGGGTCAAGATCAAAAGTTCCATTTATGCTCTCTGTGGGGTGCTATTCTTTAATTTTGAAATTTTTTGTAGAACTTGTTACAAGATTTTGCTGAATAAAAATTGAAAAATACGACACACAAAACATAGCAGACAACCAAACGCCGCATTTGTCAGCTGCTCGCTTGAACCACCTTCCCTATTCCAGGAGAAATTTTAAAAAGCCAGTATGTCAAGTTCGCTTCATAGACAATTTTTTTCTCAGCGTCTCTTTTCTCTCATCTTTATCGAGACTGGCATACGGTGGAAGTCTCAAACTGAAAATTTTGAACCAAATAAAAAAAAAGTTTTGAAGTATAATCTGAAGAATGGTGAGTGAAAAACTTACCTTCTTCTTCTTTTTGATTATGTCTTTTTTTATAGAATGTAATAAGTGCGCTCTATTGAGAATGGTCTCAATTGGAAATTTTTGCGATTTCGATTCAGAATATTCTTTGTGGAACTTCAGATCTACCTTGTTGATCTAATAAATATCTAACCAACACAAAATTTTACCCAGTATCCTTTTTTAATCTTATCCATATCGGTCCCAGGTTCTGATTATTTATAAATATCAATTTCAAAGTTCAATGCCTAAAATACACATGGGAAACCATAAATGAGTATGGTTTTTGATATTTTAAAAGTTCGTAAACATCTTGTCTATCGTTCTTCATTCTGTTCTTTGTTCTAAAAATCATGAAGCCTAAAAATTATCGAACTCAGTTCGATATGAAAACAACCCCACATTCTCCATTTCGATAACTTCGATTTTTGCTCTCCTTTAAGAGTACCTCCTGATACTAATGACGTCGTTCTGTTTCTTCTCAATTTTCCCATAGTTTATACAACTTTTGAGAGAACATTCATTATCGCGTGTTGATAACCTTTTTCCCAACAAAAAACTTTTTTATGAACAATATGTTTACTGTCTACAATTAAAAAATTATAGCGTTTGGCTTAGATATTTTTGAGTTTTCTATGTGTGAAGCACGTTTTCAAAAATTGTGCGATTTACCTAAACAAAAAATCCATTTTCACAGTTGCCCAGACATTTTTAACTTTTCGCATTTGTGTGATGATTGCACACAAAACACACAACTTGACGGAAATGTTCACAAACCGTAATCCAAACGAATTGTTTTTTTCTCAATGGAGCGAACAAGCTTGTTTGTTTGATTTTTAATTTGTTAGTTGTCTTTAAGTTCGTTAGTCATCTTAATTTCAACCAGTCCTGATGAAAATGAGCCCAACTATTCGCTTTATACTGTTGTTTTTCTACGAACGCACTTTGTTTTTTCCCCTCAAAAATAGTAGTCCTCAAGTGATGAATTTTGTCTCCTGGGACCACTTTATAACCACGTCTATATGATACTCGAAAAAAACAAAATCAGGTGTCTATGTCCCTTTAAATATACCACAGATCAATTCAACATCTGCTCATTAAACGGGCATTCCAGAAAAATCGATAAAATTCCAGGTGTCTCTTCTCCTCTGGAAAAAAAAATAGAAAAATATAATAATAATACTCTTGACAGACCTATTATATGAGTACATAGATGAGAGGAAAATTGACTTTTTTGGTCCCAATAAATGCTCTTTTTTTATCCTCTTTAGCTTGGCTGGTCAACCAACATGTTTTTTGTTTTTTGATGTCAACTTTGAACTCCTTCGCCGCCAAATCCGGAGCCGCCCCAGGCATTTCGAAAAATAACTTGTGATTTTTACCACCCTCAAAAAAAAAGTATATTTTTGCTGTTTTTTGAAGAGGTGCCAGAATAACACAATCAGTGTTCGGAGAAGGTTTTCTTTTTTCTTTTCTCTTTTTTCTTCCTTTTGGTCTGTTTACTTTATGAATATTTGGCTCATTTTTTGAACCCAAATCTATTTTCCATGCGACCAACTCTTTTTTTGAGAAAAACCTCTTCCCGTTAAAATGCGGTGCACTTCATAGCCCTTCCGTGGTGTAGTGGGTAACACGCTCGCTCTGAAATCTAGAGGGCGCTGGTTCGAACCCTGCTACCCTCGATTTTCTTTTTTTCCTAAAAATGCAGAAAAAAGGTTTCATGTGTCAAATTTCGCGACATTCACTTGTCAAGGAAGTATTTTTAGAGACTCTAATTTCGAACCGACCTTGTTCCCAGAATGAAACGAGAAGAAGAAAAAACGAAAAAGACGAAAAATGATTTATGCGCTTTTAAAATGTTATTTTTTGTTTTGTTTTTTCAAACACAAAAAAAAGCAAATTTCAGAGCGAGCCGAGGGAATATAAAGATCCGAGTAACACAAAAAAAACGAGGCATATAATTATATAAGAAAATATGCAAATCTGATGAGCTCATGGATGGCAAAAAAAACTAAACTTTTATTTTTCTTTTTTGCTCCGTATTTTTTCGTCTTACACAGAAGCCGCTTGAGATTCTCTCTTGGAATAATTGAATTTGCAACTTATTTTCTGACAAAAAAACCTGTTTTTTTCTGTCTCAACCAAAATCAAATATTCATTCCGCCTTCGCATTTTTATCCATCATAAAGAAAGATAAATTAGATCCACTATTATGGTTCAATGTTGTTTCTCCAAATAAAATGAGCTGCGCCGAACGAAAAGGGTTTCTTTAATCTTTTTTTTTTCGAAATTCAATACGTCTTCCGGTGGAATGAAAAAACAAAAACAAGAAAATCTATTATTCCAAAAAATTGAACTCGCGCCGCCACGTTTTTCTTGCTTTTCCATACGTATCATATAACATGCTTAACAAGCATATAGCTTCTAATTTTTTCGTAGAGTTGTTTTTCCATTTTTTGATTCATTCGTACTTTCAACGAAGAATACGAAATTCTCAGAATAAAGTTTGAAATAAAAAGGGAAATCTTCCTTGTTTGTATTCAATGCTGAAGTAGATCCAAGCTGGTTCTCTAATTTTTAGAGAAATAAAATGTGCATGTTCTGAAAGGTACTGTAAGACGGGAAACTAGAGATTCCTGTCCTAGTCCTTAGATCCGATTCGGGCACCTTCACGAAATTTCAGAACAGTTTTTTCTCGCTTTTCATTTAAAATTGTGAAATCCCAATATTTTCAGCGAGTTCCAGCCATTTGAAATTTATACAGAAATCTTCAAAAAAAAAAAAGACCTCATCAGCACATTCAGCACCACATTTCGAAAATTATAGATTTTTTTTATTTTTCTGATTTTCTATTTGAAATTCAAATGACTGCAGCTCAGTTCGCTGAAAATATTGTGATTTCGCTTCAATTTCCAATAGACTTTGTCGATTTCTATTGGTACCAGTATTTATTTTTTTTTAAGTTGCAGGTAAAAATACGTTATTGAAGATTAATATCTTTGGTGTCTAAGTTCTTTTTGGTAGTTTCTTAGATTATCTTTTCCTAAATTAGGATATTTTCGATTCGAACTTTGTCATATTCATCGGTGTAATTTTATAATGACTGGGTAGTAAAAATGTGCATTTGGGTACCCAGCTCAGGCCACTTCGTCTCTGTTTATTTACCCGATTGCCTATTTTAGAATTTCCAAGAAAAAGTGTAGCTTTTGAACTTCATTCGGACCTTAAAACCGGGTACTTTTATTTGCTAATGGTGGGATGAAGACATTCGATAAATGGGCAGGCAGGCAATCCGGGAAAATGGGAAAAATTTCCCCGCTTTCCCGTTCAAAAGCGGTTTTCAATTGAAGACACCTAGACAGTTTGAAATGTTCTTTGAATCAACATTTAAAACAACTCTATTCATCTTCCCATGGCTTTTTGAACATGTTTTCAAAAAATTTTGCTTTTCCGAGAATAAAATCATTTTTCAATGTCGCTTTTGGCGCGTTTTCATGGTGATTACACAGATACACAACTTGACGTAAATGCTCACAAACCGTAGTCCGAATGAATTTTGTTTCTCAATAAGGGAAGCAAGCTTGCTTTTTTGATTTTGAGTTTCAAAAATTTTCTTTGTGGCTGTGGAATATGTGAAAATTTTCAAAAAATACCATAACTTATTTTAGATCTGATGAATAGTGATAAAACTTGTTTTTCATATATTTAAAATAGATTTCAAAAAATTCTACAGTTCTGGAATGTTTTTTTTTTTAATTTGATTCATTTTTCAATTTGATGGTCAAAAAAAGAAGAGTTCTCTAAATAGGAATTTTATAGGCTGTTTGAATCGACTACTGATTTTGACAATGAATGAACTAAAATGTTGTATTAACTGGAAAATGGTCCAACTGTCTAGGTGTCTTTAAAGGAGGATTGCGGGATGATTTCATGTATCACCAAACAGAAGGTTCATATTCACGTCAAAAAAATTGTGTTGAGCAAAAAAATTGAACATTTCACTACGTGATTGCCAAACAAGCCAAACAAAAATGTTTTGCTTGTATTTCTTGATGGGTTATGTCTGCTCCATTGACTGTATGTTTTTTCTCTCTCTCACGGTTCTCAACACACTAACAATATTCGGTGTGTGCAGATTCAAAAAGTTTACGACGCAATTTTGCAGACCATAGTTTTTGATTATTTCGCAATCCATTTTTAAGAACAGCTTGTCGAGTGCCTTCACTTTAACTTTAACTTACAAATTCAAAATGTTTCTGATCGAAACATTGCAAGTCCTCATTCTTGTTCCCCATCTCCCTATGACGAATCCTACCCACATTTCTTTCCCTACAAATTTTCGATTCCTCCCTCGTATCCCAAAAGTTCACAATTTTCTCACCTTTTGTGTTGTTGTTGTTGTTTGAACCTCCCCCTATCGCTGGTGTGACGAAAAAAAACGGCACGTTGTCTGCCCCTTCTCCCCTTCAATTTTTCCACAATTATCTTAAGCTTCACCAGTTTCCGGTGTTGTGCGCGAGAGCTCCTCCTACTCGATGCCTATATTCTGCCGCGCGCGCATAATTTCTCCTTTTTTTCGAAAGAGAAAAGACTCTTCGCACTTTTTCCGAACATGTCATTTCCACTTTTTTATTTTTCTTTATTTTTTTCTTTTTGATAAAAAACCTTCTCATTTTGCATAAGATCTACCACGCAAATTTCAGTTCCTCGAAAATACATCATCATATCTCAAAATATATTTCACCTGCCCTTTTTTTCGTGTGCTCAACTTCGTCCACTCGAAGAACTTTTTAAGTGACTCTAATCAAATTAGCCTCTTTTCTTTTTTTCCCCCATTTGGGTTATCTTTTTCCCCTTTTTTCTATCATGGTCCCCGAAAATATTCCGTTTTCAGCCAAAAAAAATCTGCAAAAAAAACCAAAGAATATGCTGATTGGGTGTTCGGGTCAGGGGATACACGACGACGAGAAGAACGAAGACAAAATTCCATTTTTTTTCTTCTCGAAAGAACAAAAATTGACTGCATTTTCATAGGAAAAAATATTGAAATTCAAATTTTTGTTTTCTTTTCTGACGTTTTTTTTTTCTGAATTCCTAGCATTTTGTCTATTGCCACAATTTTTGATATATTATCCTCCGGAAAATGAGAGGCAGTTCAAAGTACATACAATCTGCACATCTTACTGGGTACTGTATCTCTAACCCTTTATGTTTTTTCTCACGCACGTTCAATAGTACTTTTAGGAATCTTTTCTGATCTACCACAATTTTTGCTAACTTGTGAGAACCTCTATTTTTTCCTTTTCTTCCATTATTTGAGAGTAGTTACATCACTTTGTTGTGATGTTTAAAAAAAAGAAGTCCAAGTCTTTGAATCCTGATTGTGATTAGGACGTCTTGATTTATTTTTAACACATGAGAGTCTAATTCTGGAACATGGTGAATCCCGAATTGGATAGCTCTTTGGGATTTGTATAGGGTCCGAAATAATGGTCCATAAATTTCATTTTTCTGAGAATTTTTGATGATTTTTCAGCCTTGTACATGTTTGAAAAATCAAAATAGTCGTGCTGAGAAAAAATTCTGCTCCGAACAAGAAAAATAGAAACATCTTGGTCAACCTGCTCGATCTATCGAAATATTTTTCTTTTCCCTCTCATTTTTCAACACACAATCAGAATTGTTTTTGTAAAGTTTGGTGTATACAGATGCGAAAAAGTTTACGACGCAATTTTGCAGAAAATATATAGTTTAATTCGCAGTCCACCTGTCTTAATGGTCAGGTCAAAAAAGTATTTTCCGTATTCGATAAAAATAGAAGTGGTCCTATTCAGAAAACATTTTGGAACTTCTGGAAACCATATCAGATGTGTGTCTCCATTTTCCTTTTTTTTTTTTGTGAACATTTCTTTTTCGGTTTCTTTGAACATATTTTTAGGCGTATGTCAACGAACTCTTTAGTGAGACCACATTGATGAAAACAAGAACATCAAAAAAACTGATATTAATTTACAGCTCTCACAAGGGAGATTCATCAATTCATCGATTGAACTACTCTTCAAAATTTGTACATTTGTAGAATTAGATCTCCTGATCATCAAGCTATATTTTTCATATAGGGCTCCTCCAAAAATTCCTCAGAGCCAAATCAAGTCCAATAAGATTAATTCGCCCAAACTCCGTCCGGAAACCATAATATTTCCGGTTCTCTCCAAAAATGATGTAACAAGTGGTTTGACGAAAATCTTAAATAGCAAGAGTATATTAATATTGGAGGAAATAGTTCAATATATTTTGAAGTGTTTTGTCACTGCAAAAAATGGACGTGGACTTTTGATTTTTTGCATTGGTACATGTTATACATAGCAGAGTCAAAGTCTTAGTTTTATGTGGTATATTTATACTTTCAAAGAAGTTTTTTTTGAAAAAGTAGAATTGTTTCACAATTTCTAAAAAAAAAACCCTGTTGTGTAATTTCAATAAAATCATCATAGCTATATTTTTTGATATGAAAATAATGTTATTGTTAAAACTTGTAAATCTTATAAATTAAAAAAAATTCGACCGAGGACACTATTTTCTACTAGACCTCAAATCAACTAATCCAGAATTTTGACTGAATTCAGGACGCTGTTTCAAGTGATACAGAATTCAATGAAAATAGAGAAGTCTCTAATTCATTCCATCCTTCTGGAAAACCAGTTTCAACACTTCATATTCCATGAGATTTGAGGTTACAACCAAGCTAATACAGCAGGACCAAAATTTAATCAAGAGCAATCAGGAAAATTCCGATTTTTTCTAAAAAAAAAACTATGGCCTTTTTTCGACATGAAGTAGTACAAAAAAAGTGGTGAAAATTTTTCTAGAAAAAATGTTATTGATATGACTTACACAAATATGACGAAATTGTAAAAATAATTTTTTTTTTTTTCAAATTACAGACTATTTAGAAACAGTGATTTATTTTTTGAATTTAAATGGAATCTTTGTTCTGTTTTAAAGGTGGACTGTAAAATAACTTAAAAATGTGGTCCGCAAAAGTCCGTCGTTGTACATTAAAATCTGCAAACACCTAACATTACGAACAATTTGTGAGTGTGTGTTGAAAACAATGAGAGAGAAAAGATAATATATTTCAATAGAGCGAACATAACCCACTCAGACACCGTGGACACAGGTTTCTATTTGGCTTTGTTCGGTGCTCCCACACAAAATTTTCTTGAATTTTTCAGTGAATTGGAATATTCTAATGAAAACACGAACTTTTTTTGAAATAAAACATGCTATCCTCCTTTAAACAACCCATTCACCAAAAAAATAGAAAAAATTCGACTTGTGAGCACCGAAATCCTCCTGTATTTTTCTGTTTCTCTTTTTTCAGCACACACTACAAAAATGCACTTCTGCAATCCACCTTTAAAAAATGAACATTTCTCTACGTCTCATGATCTCTCATGCAATTTTTTTGTGTGTTTTGGACCCTTTAATATTTGAGGTCTCTCCCAGCCATGAAAATAAATAAGTTTTTTCTTCAGCTCCTGATTCAAAAATTTTGAGGAATCCCTTCACCAATTTCAGAAAGAAAAATAAACTATAAGATTTATAATTACCATCCTCGCATTATCAGTATGTTCTTTTTCTCTTTCTCTTGTTCTATTTAACAATGCTTGATCATTATTTTTCATTATATATCTTCAAAAATAGATACAAGTGTTCTCTCATAATTTTACCTTTCACATTCAGTTAAAATAAAATAAAAATAAATAAAAAATAGCGTCATAACTTGTGTATTACCATTGAAAAGAAGAAGAAGCGGCATGCAAATAAGTAATTCTAATATTCGTTTTTTTTTATTTTGATCATTATTTGGTCTCTCTTTCCTCCCCTCTTTTTTTGTTATTTGGTTCAATTTTTCCAGCTTATGCCTATTTTAAGATTTTTATTAGTCAAGGGTTCTCCTCCTGAACTTCTAGTCTCCCTACATCAAAAAAAATATATAAAGATTTGGCTCGTTTTTTTTGGACGAAATAATTCCGAGGTTCATTCATTTATTTTTGTCGTCTTCTTTTCTTCTAAGAATCTTCTCGTTCGAACAAAAAAAAAACCAAAATTGTTTTGATTAAATTTCTTCGGTTTGAGGCTGGCGAGAAATTTGATTTTTTTTTTCCCTTTCCCGTCTTTCCTTGTTGAATAGGTCAATTTCCCTTGCCTTTGAACTCAATTTCCTATTTCAAGCACCAATTATCGAATTTCGAAAAAATCATAAAAAGGCATATTTATTTTCAAATCTCTATTTTCGAATCAAAAACGAATAAACTTCAATTTTTCGCCATTATTTTTTTGGTGAAAACGTAAATATTCCTATTTTACTCACAAAACGCCCTTCGTCTTTTCAAAAGTACATGTTTTCTATCTAAATTTACATTTTTTCCATCCGCCGCTGAAAATTTCTTTTTCGGTTTTTTTTTCAAACAACACGATAATACGCCAATGATTAATTTGGCCAAATTTGTGGGGCCTTGTTTTGACGTTTTTTCGGAATGAAAAACTTTAATTTGAGCTTTTTCGAAAAAATAAATGACTCATTTTTTCTTTGGTATTTAACTTTTCCCACGCAAAAACTTATCACATGGAAATGTTATAGCTCAATGATTTTTTGTTGTGGTGAAGAGATTATGTGAGTTTTCCCAAAGGATGTGATTATTCCAGTTATTGTCCAATTTTCAATCAATATCACAAGGTTTTTTCTGCCGAAATATGTTGAGTTAAACTTCTGAACTTTTAGAAAACACCTAGACATTTGGAAAATATTTTCAGTTATTACAACATTTTTGTTATTCTTTTTTTCAAATGTTTTCCGTGTTTGCACACAAAACACACAACTTGACGTAAATGTTCACAAACAGTAGTCCAAATGCACGTTTTGTTCTCAATAGAGCAAACAAACATGTTTGCTTGATATTGAATTTTTTAGTGGAGAAAATTCTTTTCCTGGAGAAAAACCTGGAGAAACCGATTCTGACCTCGATGAATTGGAACTTCATCCTAGGTCAGAAAATAACATAATTATCAGTAGAGCGCATATTGAATATTGGTTCATATGAAATTACAGGTTATCAATAGAGCCCAGTTTCATTTTTACTCTTATTATTTTACTTTTTTGATGAATTTGAGTCCATACAGCTTAGAAAAGCAACATGACTCGTCACCGCCGTGAAACATTGAAAATGTAAAACATTTTTGATCTACTCGTTGGCTAAACTCTCTTTTCTCTCCGTCTCTTTATATCCCACACTGTTTCTTTGATAAAAGACGTGCCAGAGTTGCCATTTAGACCACATCCACTTTTTTGGAGGGAATTGAAAAAAATTTAAAAATAAAATTTCAATACCGCGAATTTCACCTGACTGAGCCCCTGACACTATTTTCAGAAATGTTCTACCATCCGAGAATTGTTGAAAACATAACTAAAATTCGTAGGTGATCGAACATGTGACAGACTCTGATTCAGACCTCCTGGCTTGGACCGAATCTGATAAAACCTGTGAGATTCGGATTCAATTTTGAAAGTCGGTTTTTTTTCTTGATCCAACTGAAGTCACTAGACCTGGTTTGATTCAGATGGTCCGTATCAAAGTTCTATCTTCATAGTGCTTCTGAAAAGGATCCTAGTTATGCCCAGACACTTAATACACTCTCACACCAACCTGTTCGGGCTCTAGCAATTAAAACAAACCTGATTATAAAATGAGATTCCATTTTTCCAGTTTTTAAATCTATAAATAACCCCCATTTTCTTTAAAGATGTTCACTTTTTTGTGAAGTATTCTGCATTTCCAAGATCTTCAATACCCTGTTATCTAGTGCTCCTGAACTTTGCCTTGATTGTCTATGAAGATAGAAACGTTTTCTCCAAACTTCTGCAGTACCTCACATATATGGAAAGTAAATATTTTGTTTTGTTCTTATTCTAGATTCAGATGTGCTTTATATATTTTTCTGAAAACGGAATTTTTGAGGAGTTTAGATGTAGAACGGTTGTAGGTACGTCACTTCTGTGAGCCGATTTTGACAGGTTCAAGGGTCAACGTGAAGCTCCTAGAACGAACCTATACAAACTTGAATGCAATTGAGTGAGATTCAGATTTTAAAATTGGATCCAGTCCAACTCATTTTTCAGACCCAGACCTGTTTCAAAATTTTCCATGTCTCAGCCTTTGCTCATTGATAAACAGGTTGAAATCTGCTTTCCTGGTATATCCCCAAATTCATAACTGTAAAAACAAAACTGCTGAAAATAAAAAATTGCACATTTTCTTCTTCAGATTTCTGATTCCTTCTCTACCCCACAAAAAATGCACATACATATAATAATTGGCACCCTCGAACCGATCATGCGGTGTTTTAAAATATCGTACCTTATGATTATATTTCTAATTATCTCGATCTCGTTGTCTGATACTCTCTTTCTTCTCTGCGTCTCTAATGAGCCAGTCAAGAGAAAGAAATCAAGATTTTTTGAGCCCTCCTAAAAAATATTGAGGGGCGGAGCTTGTTCTTTTGGTGCTCATGGCAGAAGAACAAGTGTATTCTATAATTGAAAATGTATGTTTTATTTATATACATCCTCTCTATATTCAATGTTTGTTCACTTTGATCTGTTGGATATCTTATTTTCAGATCTGAATAATAATATACTCTTTTTTTCAGTTGAAATGAAATTTCGATATTAGTGGATCTATAAAGGACAATGAATTCAACTCACGAAGAGGAGAATGACTGTGGAATTGAGCCACACGATTATCTAGAGGTCAAATTTTATTTGATCAGTGTGATCGGAACATTGATCGGATTATTTGGACTCTTCGGAAATGCAACAACCGCCTTAATTTTAACCAGGCCCGCAATGCGAAATCCAAATAATCTATTTTTAACCGCCCTGGCTGTATTCGATTCCTGCCTTCTTATCACTGCATTCTTCATCTATGCCATGGAATATATTATCGAATTCACAGCAGATTTTGAACTTTATGTTGCCTGGTTAACCTACCTAAGGTTCGCCTTTGCACTATCTCATATATCACAAACTGGCAGTGTATATATCACAGTGGCTGTAACTATAGAACGATACTTGGCTGTTTGCAATCCGAGGAAGAGCAAGATGTTTTGTGGACCAGGTTAGTGATTTTGATTCTAACTGGAAATTGAATGAAAAACTTCAGGAGGTGCTGCGTGGACAATTCTTGGTGTCACAACTTTTGCAGTGGTTTTCAATTGCACAAAGTTTTTTGAACTTCAGGTAATACATTACTTTTTATGAGCCTTCATATCAACTTCAGCTTGAGGAAATTAAAAATCTATGATCTTGTGAACTCTTAACTCGAAGCCATGTTTTTTCATGGATAACTTTTTTCCTAGAACTGGCTTTAGATTATTCAGAAATCGGTACAACAACTGGAAGTTAATTGAAAATTCAATGTCAACGTCAGTTTTTAAACCTACGCTTATTTTTCTGTAAACATGTTGTTCTAGAAACCCATTATCCAAATTTAAACTGACTTGAAATACATTAAGTTGATGGAAATTATTTTTGACCACAAGATTCATTTTGTTGGAACGGAGATATATTTTCTTACAAGAGCATTTTTTTCAAATATTTTTGTGCAAGATATACACGTTCGTTTTTGAACTGGGTCCTACTAAGTGAATGTGACCTGGTTATAATAGTCAAAATTCAATCGGTAACATGTGCTCTATTGAGGTCATATTACTTCGATTTAAATGGAATTTTGGACAGAGTTTGATATCAGAATCGATTTCGGTTTTTGATATTTTTCCTGACGAAAAACGAAAACTCCACATATATCGCTACTAAAAAGCGAAATTCATATTTTATTATCGAGCTGCAGTTATCAGATTAAGTATTTTTGAAAGCAGCTTCAAAAGCATACATTTTTTCTATTTTTAGTATAAATAATATTCTAAATCTGTCAATTATAATATCACTCAGAAACTAATCTCAAAATTAGCAAAAATCAAGAAGCTTCACTCTGAAAATGGCTAAAAATGTTTTTTTCTTTGAATTTTAACTGGTTGCTCCAGGTTCTGACTTTGCTACAATTTAAGTATCAACAGTAGAACTACTATAACATTATTTACAGGTAACAATCAACCCTCGCTGCCCTGACGGAAACGATTGGCAAAGTTACATCCTCCTACCATCCGCATTGGCCAGCAATCCAATCTATCAACAAGTCTTCACATTATGGATCACTAATTTCGTGATGGTGTTCTTTCCCTTCCTTACACTTTTACTTTTCAATGCAATCATCGCTTATACAATTCGACAAAGTCTCGAAAAATACGACTACCATAATCAAAAGTAAGTGTGTACTTACTTCTATATTTATATTCTGTTATTGTCATCAACCACCTTTCCCACTTTTCACCTTGATTGTTTTCTGATTCAAGAAGTTGAGAACAACAACATTCCACCTTGATTTCTTCCCACAAACTTTTTCTTCTCCCTCTTCATCTTAAAATCCAACTGTTTCAGAAGTGTAATGGCGGCATTGTCAGCAAGTGTGAATATCCCGCGAGACATAGCCGGGTACATATTTGAAAAAACCGTGTTTTTCTTTCCATCGCGTTGTTTTTGAAATACTAAGGGCTGCTTTCTTCTTACTTCTAAATGCTAACTGACTGACTGACTGATTTGAAATGATAATGACAATGATTGGGTTGAAAAATGCATGTGAAATTGACTTGCTCGCGAGCGCTGATTTCTTTGAGTGTGATGATTTGATGTGCCTCCGTTCCTATATTTTCTGCATAAATTGCATCTCATGGGTAACGTCGCCGTTGAAACAAAAAATACTGAATTCAGAGGGATACTGGAGGTTACAGAATCGGGCTTGTGCTTTGGGGCTTTTTCTCAACATATTCCTAACACAGATTTTTTTTCCGAACTCATCCGGCATGAATAACATTTCGCTATAGTTTACTAACCCGGTCGGTTCAAACCCACAGGCCTGAAAATGGAAGCTAAGAAGCCGTACCAAACAGGCATTTTTCAGTTTGCTCTGGAGTTGACGAAAATTCAAAGAATCCTTGAAAGCTTTTATAATAGCTATATTGGTTCGCCTACCTAGTTTCCACTTTTTTTCCGACAGTTGCTTTTATAATACCTTTAGTATCCTGCTGAATTTTTGGTTTCTATCGATCGCAAATCGGCTTTTAGAGCTCTTATGCATATTTTCAATGGCGATGTTACATCAGTTTGCTTCTTCATCAATTACCTCGTTTATTTTCAGAATTTCGAATCGAAATGAGTTGAAGGAGAAGAGCCGCGAGGCCACACTGGTTCTCGTTATCATCGTCTTCATTTTCCTTGGTTGCAATTTCTGGGGATTTGTTTTAACATTGCTGGAACGGGTGATGGGTACACGATTGATGACACAATACCCGCTTTTCTACACATTTTCTCGGGAAGCCATCAATTTTCTGGCTATTATCAATTCTTCAATCAATTTTGTTATTTATCTCTTGTTCGGTAAAGATTTCAGGTGAGCATTTGATTTTAAGATTCAAGTCATGGAAAATGACAATTTCGTTATGAATGAATGAATAAAAATTCATGTAAAATATTTTGCAGAAAAGAACTGGTAGTTGTTTATGGTTGTGGAATGCGCGGAATAACAATGCGACTGCCCGTTCAGGACAAGTTCACAATTTGGAGACATTGGACGAAACGGACGAAAACAATCCGAAGATCGATGAGTATTTCGTCGAGGGCTAGACATAAGGTATGTCTAGAAAATTGACATTTTTCAATAAGGAAAATTTTCAGATTTCTTTGCCTCAAACTGTTGTCGAACATGCCAACCTGGAAGGTCTTGAACAGACGAGGTTTTTAGCCAACCATGAAGATGGTATTAATATTCATGTCTCGCCAATTCACGCTTTACGAAATGGTGGGTTCTAAATACAAATCATTGTGAGCTTTTTCAATTCCTGATTTTACAGGCAATCTAGCGAAATTCATCGAGCTCAACGGTCAAGCGATCACAACAACATCAGCCTCTGAACTGGTCTGATTTGAAATATGCATCAATTAAAAATCCCACCTAATTATACGAGTTTCTCATTTTGTTTTGTTTTATAGTTTTCCCATTTGGAAAATAAATTTTTACGGTTTCAAAAAAAGTAATAAATAGGGATATATACAACACGGGGGGAATAGATTTTACCAAAGTGACATCTCGTTCATATCATCGCCATTGAACACGCGGAAGTAGAGAATTATGGCGCCGAAATTTACAAAGTTTGCAAGGAACACGAAGAAGCACGCCGATTTGTGGATCTGCAAGAAGTATGGTCTATTAAAGGACTTCCAGTCTGCACACAAAAAACAATTATTGTTTTGACAAAAAATTTTCAATATCAATAAAAGTTAATGAAATATGACGAAAAACATCTGTCTTTTTCTAACTTGTTCCGTCTTCTTGTTTTTATTATTATTTGATCTCTTATTTTTTGGGACAGAAAAGGGATTTCAGTCAAAAGTCAACAAATATTTGGGACTTTCTCGTTTAGTTTTCATTAAAAATTTTTCTGTAAAATAAAAACGAACCACAGAAACTTTACGAACACTACAAACACATTCTTAGAACAATGATTGACTCCAGCTTCCACTATCTTCATCGCTGTGCACACGGAAATAGGCGATAATTGTACCAAACATAACCAAACTTCCAATATTGACCAAAATTGCAGCGCCAGTTTTGATCTGACAATAATCAATTCACACACAAAACACAGAATATTCGAGCATTCAAGAAAATAATAACTTACAGCTCCGGCGTGAGCCAAAACGGTTGGAAGAGCAAAGGCAGAAACAACGATGCCGGTGGTGAGGAAAAGAGCTAACTCAATGCAGGCGTTGGTTCCTGTCATGTCTTCTTGAAAACGTCGGGCGATCAAGAGCGGGACCGGGGAAAGCACATAGAATGCGATCACGAACATTGGAGACCAAACTCTGAAATTGAGAAATTTTATTTCGCAATAATAATTTAATTAAATACTTACCCATACATAGGAAGTGCGCATCCTAATACCAGAAGGGTAAGTCCAACAACACCAGCAAATGCCAAAAGCGCGACAGCTAAAACAATATTATTACGGGAAATTGTGCAACATTCTAAATGAAGTCTTCCAATTTGAAAACCCATTTTTTCATGAAATGATATGCAAATTTTCGGATTCAAAACACGTGATGTCACGTTCTTACCTCTTACTCCACCCATGTTTGTTAATTTAGTAGATTAGACTAGTGAAGTTTGTTGAAAGACAGCGTCGAAACTGGTTTCAGTTTTTTATTCAAAAAAAAAAAAAAAATCACTAATCTGTTCCTCTTTACGTGGCCGTGTTTACATACCGCGCACCAGACTTTACGCGCAATTTATTATATTCTTTTTATTTATTTTTTTCGAAAAGCAAACATTTTCAACAATTTTTCAGATTCGACATGAATCCCTTGACAAATATCAAAAATCAGAATGCGCTGAATGACCGTGAGTTAAGTTTGGGCTACTCGGGAGACTTGAAAAAATCGTGGCACTCGAAGTACAACGATTCTGCTTGGGTTTATATTGGCGGTCTGAATTATGATCTGACAGAAGGCGATATGATCGCAGTTTTCTCGCAATGGGGTGAAGTGGTGAATATCAATCTTGTTAGAGACCGAAAAACAGGAAAATCGAAAGGATTCTGTTTTCTATGCTATCAAGACCAAAGAAGTACAGTTTTGGCAGTGGACAACTTCAACGGAATAACTGTGAGTGTTTTGCTTTTGTTCTCAATTGTAAAGTCAAATTTTTAGTTAGCAAAGCGAATAATCAGAGTAGACCACGTAGAAGAATACAAAGTTCCAAAATACAAAGAAGACGCGGACGATGAGACAAAACGATTATGGGAAGAGGGTTGCGCTCCTAAACCGATCAAAAGAAAAGTTGATAGTATGGATGTGCAATTGGAACGTGTCAAACGCGCAGAAGAATATATGCTCAACCTTGGTGAAGTAGATGAAGAACTAATCAAAAAGATCAAAAGTGATAAAAAGAAAGCCAAAAAGGAGAAGAAGGAAGAGAAACGTCGCGCCAAAAAACTCAAAAAATATCTCAAAAAAGCAGAAGAAGATCCGAATGGCGACTGGAAAGAGAAAGCTAAACTATATGATACAGCAATCAAAGAGGAAGATCTATATGGTAGTAATACTCACTTCGACTTTGGCAAGAAGAAAGAGATCGCAGAACCAACACATAATCTACGACCTGATTTCGAAAAGGTAAATTTCTCTTCTGTTTTTTATAAATAACTTCAACAATCCCAATTTTCAGGCTGATTGGCGTGATGTTGAGATCTGGAAAGTTATTCGAGAACGCGAAAAAGCGGAAAAGGCAGCGAGAGGAGAAACATCAGAAGCCTGGGGACCCGAACATCATCATGTATCGACACGGTATCAATAACTTGTATTTTCAAAAATCTCATAAAACGGTGTATAATATTCGAAAAAAAAATCATCATAAAATAAAAAATTCATCAAGTAAGGACATGAAACGTATTTCTAAACACCTTTGACAACTGGCATGTGATGGAATCGGCTCGGATGAGTGTGCATTTTATGCCAACACGGCTCACAATAGTATTGGAAACACTCCAATGATGGGCAGAAAAATGGCGCATGTTGTCGATGATAACGCCCACTGCATTCCTCGCAAGATTGATTGTGGAAAAAGTAAGGCTTGATTTCGATCTAAATTCAGTTATTTTTTGAAAATTAAAAAATTTTCACAACCCGACAAACCCTCTTATGAATATCCTCATGATCCAAAACGATATAACGATCAGTTATCGCGTTCACATAGGCTTCATAATTGGAAAACGCCACTCTTCCCGATCCTCTTGGATACTTGAACTTGTTATCGATATCGATTCCAACACAAACCACATTGCCATAGGTTTGCTCAAAAAAGTGCGCGAGTTCGACAGCTTTGAGTGGTCGTGGAACTCCACCAATAAAAGCGACGAGTTTCGTATTGATAGCAACATTAAAGTCCATCAAAAACTCGGCATCCGCCAACAACCAAGGGCGAATTTGAACACGCTGAAACTAGAGAAATCAGAAAAATTCCCTGTGCAAAATTGTAATTTACCACATTCTCCAAATTAAGACAATCATCCAAACTAATAAACAATCCAGCTTCTTCCTCAAAGCATTCAGCCACCAAGTCTCTAACACTTCTCTCCTTCTCAAAAAGCAGAAAAACATATCCCAAATGTTTTTGTCGCTTTTCTCCTCCTACTCCCACTTCAACCGACGATGTCGAATACATTCCACCCGATGCGAAATCATTCAAAAATGGATTGATTTGTCCAAATGGTGGTGACACCATGGCCAAATGCGATGTTGGTTTGAGCGATGATGGTTGTTGCGAATTGTTGACATTTGATTGAGATTCTGATGAGCTCATCGATGGATCGGAATCCGATTTGAACGCATAGTGTTTGCTAGGCCAATCGACTTGAAGACGACCAAAACGCGAGAAATACGTCAGAATCTCAACTGCAAAAAAACCTTTGAATTTTTGGATGCTGATCAACATTATGGATTAGGTTTTCCTTTCCCACTGGTTTCAACTTCAAACATTTTTTTCAGAAAAATGAAAAATTACAGCACTTTCAGCAAAGTTTCATTTGCTCATTATCGAAATGAGAAATGAAAAACTGGCGAATAAAAATAATAAAACACGTGCGTGAAATTTTTTTTTGGTTTTCTGTTATTAAGGATTTCAAAGTCTTGAAGTTCACAGCTTCATTTCCAGATTTTCTGAAGTTTTAGCAAAATGAACAACTGGATGTTGATAAGCATCTAAAAATCTAACTTATCCTCTGGAAAACTTGTAATTTTATTTTTTAAATCTGAAAGCTTCGGTAATTTAGAACGTGACCTAGTTCCATCTTTGTTCATTTCTAATAATTTCTCTTTTTGACACGTCACCCACCTTCTGTCACACATGCTGGCAATCCGCCAACAAACACCTTTCTACTATAAACCTCCGGTCCAACATTATGATGATAGTAGTATTTCAAATTGCGGCCCAATCTACGATCCGGCTCGCGGAAATTCGAAACAACCACCGCATGTTTCGTCTGCACACGTTGCTCTCCACCAGATCCAAGGGGAGTTGGTCCTCCCTGTGTCGATGATGCGTTACGTCGAAGTTGTTGAATGACGATATCGCCGATGAAGCTTTTGCGAACCGCCTTGTACAGTTCGAAGAACTTCTCATCAGCCATCACATCAAATGGGCCTTCAAGAAGTGCACGCATCTCGGCTTCTGGACGATTTTTCAAGAAGTTGCGATAATCGGTGTGAAACAGTTCTGCCGAATCGGTCGCCGACATCACTCCAGAATCCTTCTGATCCGATTTCTCTTCTTCCGAAAACATCTTCTCCTCCTCGTCATCCTCTTCGTCTTCTTCATCTTCTTCCTCCTCTTCTTCTCCTTCCGAAGCTCGCAATTTCTCCTCATTGAAACCTTTCTCGAGTGCATCGAAATAATATTCCGCTTCAACCTCTTCCACTTGTTTTTCCTTCTGTTTCTTCTTCTTTTTCTCCGACTTTTTCACCACTCGCATACCATCGCCATTTCCCCAAAAATCTGCGTCGCCCATTATAGTTAGAAAAACTCGCTTCGATTTCGACATCTGCAATTGTGAGGGTACTGTAAGAGGGGTTGAAGAGCAAGACCAATTTTACCTTCAGAAATCGTTTCTGTAGAACTGTTATCAAAAAATAAATTGTTTCTGTTGGCGATGTCATGTTAAAGGCTCACGTTCACGTTGTCCTTTATTTTTTTTAGAATTTGACCTTGTTTGAAAAATATAGAACACTTTTTTATTACAAAAAAAAACCCCAAAAATTATTAGTTGAGAATATCAGTTTTGAAGAAACCATCTCAGACGATTACTTGATATTTTTAGATTAAAAATGTAAATTTACCAAAACGGTTTTTTAACTGTAAAATTCTTCTCTCATATTATCATAAACTGCCTAATATTTTTTTGCTCCGTTCCCGTTTCATTATGAGTTAAATATATAATACACTTTTTATTTTGAAAAATACCCAAAAACTTTTTTTTTTCAAATATTTAGTATATCGGTTTTTGGAGCAAGTTCCATTAGAAGAGACAACATCATTGCAGTCGCCGATAATGTCTGAAACAAAATCCTGTAAAACCTTGAAAAATGATGAAGAACTCACTCCCAAGATCAGAGGTCTCGATAAAATGGCGAATCCCCAAACAGAGATTCCTAGGTCAAATTGTTCCATGTGAGAAGTCAGAGTATTAGCGACCAGGTAGACTTCTTTTCGATATGGGAACCAGATTGACTTGTTTTGACATAGACATCCTTTTGATCTTGTTATCTACAATTGAACATGTGGTTTTTAAAAATGAACATGGAAATATTCTACCTCATCGTGAAGTCTGGCTGGAGCAATGGTGACTGAGAAGAAGCTGAAGGTGCACACAGCGAGAGTTGGTAGACATAGGAAGAGATCTACCAATGTGCGAAGTCGATGATTCATCATCATCAGTGAGAAAATCATTGATGGAACTGTTATTGCAATCATTATAAAGGTATAAAGCTGGAAGTCACGACCCATTTCTGAAGTTTCTAACTATTTTTCTCACTCTAAAAATCACATCTAGTTTCCGAATAACAGTGCACAAATTACTGTAGGTTTCAAGAAATTTGATCAATTGTTGACATGCCAATTCATCTATCGATCCATCAAATTGTTCGAGTTGCTCGTTGAAATATTTGACTTCAAGATAAGTTGCATTTGTGTATAAAATGAGGATGAATAGTGTCATATTCCAGATCATGTATAAATAAGTGGTGATAAGGGTGTATATAGGTCGAAGCTCTTGGTAGTAGAATATCTGAAAAATCTAACATTAAACTTTTTGGAAACGGTTAAATGCCAGTTTCGGTTTCTGAAATACTTTTGACAATCAGTTTTAAAGAAAACAAATACATGGGAATCTTGCTTTTGAAGTAAGAGAAATTCAAAAAAAAAATCGATTCAGACCTGATTCAAGTGGGGTTTTGGATGTTGTGGTCCTTTTATTCAAGCGCTAATGAATTGAATATAGTCTAGAGCAAGAGTCCCAATTTTAATGATGAAAAAATTACTTTTTCTAAATAGAAATGGAGTCAAAAATATCTTATTCATGCATCTAAAGTAGGTTGATTATACTACAGTACAAAAAAATTTCTTACTCGTTTTTTGCCACTAACCTGATAAAATCGGGCATAAAAATTCATTTTTGATACTTTGATTTAGAAAAAAGTTCTGATTGTTTGCTTGGTTCGAGAAAGTTATGGGCATCTTTAGAAGAGCCTTTTTCATTGGGTTCAGTCATATAAATATATTATTAAGAGGCCGGGTCACTTTGAGACTGGCCTGTTTTTGGTCTCACTTCCACGCCCATATTCCACCCCAATTTCCTTACATATGACTGCATTTCGATAAAATCTGTATGCTTCTTTTCGGTATAGTATTTCAATGCAAACGCCGAGGTTATTGAGCAAATCGCAATTATATTGAAGACAAAAAATATATTAGTCTCTGAAAAATTCGGCTCTATACTAGTATAGCGGTCCCTGAGGAAAATAGCGGTCCCTGAGGAAAATAGCGGTCCCTGAGGAAAATAGCGGTCCCTGAGGAAAATAGCGGTCCCTGAGGAAAATAGCGGTCCCTGAGGAAAATAGCGGTCCGTCAGGAATACGGCGGTCCGTCATGAATATGGATATGAATATGAATATGAANATAAATACAATAGAGGAAGTATGTTGAATCGAGAGCAATGTTGGGTGTTCGGAATATTGGAACGAGGAACGGATCGTGTCGCAATGTTTCGCGTGAAAAAACGGAACGCGGACACACTGATTCCTCTCATTTGCGAACACATAGCACCAGGAACAAAAATTATCTCAGACGGATGGTCTGCTTATGGAGGATTGAAATATTTGAAACAAAACTTCAAACACTGCATAGTCAATCACAAATACAATTTCGTGTCACCAGAAGATGCTACTGTCCACACTCAAGGTATAGAAGCCACGTGGCGCGCACTAAAAATAAAAATTTTGTGGTGTCCCTTTGAATTCAATGCCAGAATACCTATGCAGTTACACTTTTCGAAGATTTCATCGAAACAAAACGTTTCAAGCGATTCTGGTGGAAATGTCTATGTGGAACTGGCAAGTAGATGAACATTCCTGACGGACCGCTATTTTCCTCAGGGACCGCTATTTTCCTCAGGGACCGCTATTTTCCTCAGGGACCGCTATTTTCCTCAGGGACCGCTATACTAGTATAGAGCCAAAAATTCATCTTTAAAGAAAATATTTAACCCCTCATACATACTTCTCATAGTTCTTCTCCCATATTTCGATTCTACTCCTCGAAGATCTTGACATTTCGCCAGAAGTGAATGAAAATGTTGGAAATCACCATTTAATTGCCATTGGATTAGAAAATATATTGAAATTAGGGATTGAATGGCCCATAGGATGATGAGAAGTTGGGCGGCGAGCTCGGAAGAGTCGTGTTTATAGGAAAATGTGATTCGAATATTGAAAATGATAGAATATACTGCAAGACCAAAGAGCATTGCAGTCACTATAAAGTTCTTACGACGAGAAATACCGACATCATGGAAATTAACATATAAAATTGAGGCGACCTGAAAACATCCCTCTGAAAATATTCTGAAAAACCCTAAAATTAACCTACCCAAAATACATTTTTAGCGAAACAACCTTCCGATTTGCTCATTCGCTGCTGCTCAACAAAAGCCAAAAACAATTTCGTATTGAAAACCCAAACAATTTTTTTGCGATGAAAATAAATGACCTGAGCAGTTGTCAAAATGAGATTGATAGGATTTTCTCGCTGCTCTAAAGACCCCCTTTCGGCTCAATTAGACTAATGAACATTTTTATTATTGGGATGTTATGTTAGTTGTGAGAAGGAGGAGATCGGTTTGAGGTGCGAGTTCGGTGAGAAGAGATAATACCATGGCAGTGGCTGATAGTGTCTGGAATGAAGTTCAATTTCAAATGCAAGGCGAGAAATTTGGAAAATATGTCTTACTCCTAAAATGAGGGGTCTTGATAGAATGGCAAATCCCCAAACAGAGATTCCTAGGTCAAATTGTTCTAGATGAGAGGTCAAAGTATTGGCGACAAGATAGACTTCTTTTCGATATGGAAACCATATTGATTTGTTTTGGCATATACAACTCTTCGATTTTGAGATCTGCAAATATGTCTTGGTGATTAGCGTACTGTAACTTTGATCATCACAGAGAGAAAAGTTTTCGATTTTTTTTGATTTTCAGAGAGAAAAAAGAAATATCCACTTTCAAAGTCAATTTTGCCACATTTGCATCATGTTTGCACACAATTAACAGAAACAATTTTTTAAAATTTAAATTTTGAAGAGAGTAAAATTGATTTTCCAATTAGTTATGGTGAGTGTTTTTAAGGAAAGCTGTTCGTGATTGTTTGGTTTTCAAATAACGGGAATCTAAGACTGTGAATAATACCCTTTAGTTTTCTTCTTGACCGTGAATGAAAAATGGTAACTTTTTAATTTATAATGATCTTTCCGTTCCTATTTCAGGTTTTTTGAAATGAGCTTTCTGAGAGTAAGCCTAGACAAGGGATTTTGTTCATCTAATTATTGATTTTCTGTGCCATCAGCAATGCTAAATGTATTTTTTCTCTGAATGAAAACCAAAAAGAAAAGTCTAGTACTCGAGAAAAAAATCTTCAAAGTTAAAAATTTCCAAATTTCTTTTTTCAAATGAAATTTTCTCGAAAACTAGACTTTTCGATAAAAAATCCCTCGAGGGTCTTACCTAAAAAAATGTGCTCTTTCATTTAAGAGCAACTTGCCGAGTCCCTTTACCCCACCTTTAAAATGGACTGCGAATTTTTTTTTTATTTTTTTTTATTTTGTCGTAAACTTTTTTGAATCTGCCTTCTTCACGAACAATTTGTGAGTGTGTGTTGAAAACAGAGAGGAAGAAAATAAAACAATAGTTTCGATAGAGCGTACATGACCCACTGAGCAAAGTGGTCAAAGATTTTTTTGCTGAGTGCAATGTGGATATTTAGGAACCTTTTTTTAGAGTGAGATTTTTAGAGTGAGAAAAAAAAAATCGAAAAAAAAATCTCTAAAAAAAAATCGAAACCAACTATGCTCCCCAATCTTACCTCATCATGCAGTCTTGCTGGGGCAATTGTAACCGAAAAGAAACTGAAAGCACACATTGCCAACGTAGGTATACATAGCACAAGATCCAACAAGTTATGAATATGATGATTCATCATCATCAAAGAGAATATCATTGATGGAACTGTTATTGATATCATTATAAATGCATAAAGCTGAAAATCATTATCCATTTTCAAAATATCTATCCTACTTTTCTCACTCTAAAAATCACATCCAACTTTCGAATCACATTACAAAGATTACTATATGTTTCAAGATATTTGATCAATTGTTGACATGCCAATTCATCTATCGATCCATCAAATTGTTCGAGTTGCTCGTTGAAATATTTGACTTCAAGATAAGTTGCATTTGTGTAAAGTGTTAGGACGAATATTGTCATGTTCCAAATAAGATATAAATATGTGGTAGTTAGAGTGTAGACAGGGCGAAGCTCTTGATAATAGAACATCTGGAACATTTATTGATTTTTTGTTTGAGTTCTCCATTTAATACACCTACGTAGGACTGTTTTTCGGCGAAAACAGAATGAGAAGGTTCTATGTGATATTTCAGGGCAAAGGCAAATGTTATTGAGCATATCATAACCATGTGAAGATAAAATAAAGCGTTAGTTGCTGGAAAAATCAATGATTACTCCCCATTATTTCAATCAGAACCCTACTTACTTTTCATCATTTCCCTTCCACGCGCAGATTTCAAACCTCGAAACCCTTGACATTCCTCCAACATATTTCGAAAATGTATGAAATCTGCGTTCACTTGCCATTGGATCAGAAAATATACGGAAATCAGCGATTGAATAGCCCATAGAACAATGAGAAGTTGAGCGGATAGTTCGGAGAAATCATGATGATATGAGAAAGTGATTTTGATGTTGTAGAAGACAGTGTAGATGCCAATGAGGAAGAGAATCGACGAGATTAGAAGGCTTATTTTACGAAGAGGTCCACGGTCGTGGAAGTTTAGGCAGAAGATCGAGGCCACCTGAGTAACAAATGGATATGAATGAAAAAAAAAATGGTCCAATGGAGCTTTGCCTAAATCTGAAAATGAGCCGGATATTCATGGACACGTGATGCCTTGTTTTAAACTATTGATTCAGGTTCAAATTTTTAGGACCAGATCTGATTCAAAAAGGACTAGGTATTTCCAGACGGTCACTACAACCTTCTGAATCGGATCAGAGTTAAACTTTCACAGTCTGAAAAGGACCCAAACAAATAAAAAACTTTCACTTTGACCCGCCAGGGCTGAAACATGTGTGTGAAATCTGATAGTATTCGATATTCTAAGGTATATTGAAACCAAAAAAATTGTAAAAGACCTTCTTGTAAGAGAAAAAGGTTAAAAACGAACAAAAGTAAAACCTAGAGTTAGATCTCGAGAAAAAAAATATATGGCCTAGAAACCCAAAAGCGTGCAATAATGCTCTAAAACGTGTGAATAAAAGAGTTCGCTGGAGCATTAAGTCCAATTCAGGATATTTAAGGTTAGATAAAACCGGACCAAATGTGTAGAAAATTGATTGGACTTGATTGGATGGATCCAAAAACTCATTTTTCAAGTTAAAGTCGAGTAAAGAGATTTATTTTTGATACTCGAGGTCAACTACAGATTTAGACGCGATCTCAGGACCAGGCCAGAATCGGATGAAGAGACTCACTCGGAATCTGAGCTTCAATTCAAATAATTTTTTTGTAATCAAGCCTCCACCCTCTGACCTATTGAATCGGGCCGAATCAGTTAAAAATAGGTCAAAAGTTCTAGTTATTATAATGGAGTCCCTCTTCAAAAGTTGACCTACCCGAAATACATGCTTGGCGAAACATTCATCGATACTTTTCCTTTTTTCAAGTTCCAGGATCATCATCTGTTTAGCAACCCAGCAAAAAAAACCTACTAGACAAATAGATAGATGGGCTGGCCAGCAGCTGCTGAGCAAAAAAAAGAAAAGAAAAGTTTTCAAACATCATTGAAACGTAAGACCAAGTAAAACAGTATCCTTTTGTTCGAAACAAAGTTTATGTACATACAAAAAAATCATTCACAAAATGAAACGAAAGTTTAGTTCTTTTTCTTTTGTTTTGAGACCTTCCACGCGCTTTGAGCTGAAAAAAGGAAATTGTTTGGAACCGTTTTTTTGGCTCTTTGGAAAACTTACAAGGTTCAACGCTTTTATAATAATAAACCACTGAGAGCACAAGGAATGTCATAAAAATAAGCATGTACAACGTAATCCATTCACCGTATTGGAATGCCTAAATACATTTGTTTTGTACAACAACACTCCGCGTTTACAGAGCGCTAGGTGACTTACCGATTGTCCGACTTGAGGCATAGGTCAACTACTTCTTCGAAATTAGGACGCAAAAAATAAATAAATATGAGCAAGAGTAAAAATAGTAGTAGTAAGAAAATCGATTTTAAAAAGAGACAGCTGCTCTATTTTCTCGTCATGTTGAAGAAGAAGAGACGCAGAGAAGTTAGGAGGATGAACCTTTGGCGATTAGAGGACGTTGGTAATGATGAGCATAGGGATCTGAAACGAATTTTGAAAAAAAAAAATGGAGATCGGGGAGGCTCACTTTTCTTGCAGAATTTATAGTAGGCGACAACGGAGAGGGCGAGAACGACGGTGAAGACAAACATTATCCAGGTGAGCACTTCGCCGGGTTGCATTTCAGATTTGGTGGGAAGGTACATGGCTGGAAAGAGTACTTTGAAGTAGAGTTAAATTATGGTACCAAGCAGAATGGTTTATTGTAGTTGACAGAGGTCAAAGTTACCTTCTAGGGGTCGAGGTTATGTAAAACAGATCTCAGATTCGGGATCTTATTATTCAAAGTCTAGGTTTTTTGTGCACTATATTATCCAAAATTTCAAAACTGAATTTCTGCCAACGGAATACTGTAGATTCAGTTTTCCCATAGAAGTAATCGGACTTGTAGGAAACGACACTAACTTCGACATTTTGACGAAATATCATTAAAAAAAAGACTTTACTGTTCTTTTTTTGGTTATAGCGACATGAGAGTTTTCTGAAGTGACCTCCTTGAGCTAAAAAATCTTAGCTTTGCAAACGTTTTGATTTTCTCGATGTGCTTATGAATCATAGGAAGGTCCATTTTTAACCATTTCTTCATGAGGTCCAACTTAAGCGATTCGAGGAATTTTGGAATGCTACCTTCATGACGAGATGGATTTTGACTAGGACCTAGAATTATAGGCCCCATTTCATTGAATCTGGTCCGATTTGAGAGATTCAATTTAAATGATTTGGGATATTTTAAAATGACGAGATAGATTTGAACGAAATGAAGAGGTATCTAACAAAATAGGTCAATTTGATGGTGAATTTCAGATAAAAGTTTGGGATTTTGAAAATTTAAATATCAGTTCGAAATATGAAATATGAGAAAATTATTAAAATAAAGCTAAAAATAGAGCTCGAATTTTCATCATAACGTTGTGAGTATCTATTTTTTGTCTTGAATAGTAAATCAATCTAGTTTGACATTTTTTAAAGTTGAAAAAAATTTCAATCTGTAAATAATAAAAAACCACACCACATCAAAGAGGTTTGCCATTTCACCTTCAGTTTCGGAGGTTTTATGAATCTTCTTAGGAATTCTCAATCTCCGCAGAGTTTAACGAATATTAGAAGCGGGATGTTGATCAAAGTGAAAACTCTATAAGATAGCATAGGTCTATTTTGAAAGTTCTCAAAAATTAAGGTTGGTTTCAGTCAATTTAAGATTTTGTAAAATTAAAACTTTAAATTTCTAGCGAGTAATTTTGCTATGAAAAAGACTTCTTTTTTTAAATCTGCAAATCTGAAAAAACATATTATTCTTTTGAATAGAATAGGTCCTATTTCAGTGAACCATGAAAAATTAAAAAGTCTCAAAAAATGTTTTCTCTTTTTTTTTCTAACTTAGTTTTATTTTGCTCAAAAAAAATATTCAAAAAAATTATTAAAAATTCCGATCAAAAAACGGGTTGTTTTTCATCCCGAGTTATCAAAGCAGGACCTACCAAAAACAAAAAAACATGTTTAAGAACAAAATGAACCCAGCTGCTTGTTCGAGTGATAAAAGAGAAGAACAACAGTTGATTACAAGAAAAACAAGGAAATAAAACAAAACAAAAAAACATATTTTTCATTGTGGATGGACCAGAACAAAATAAAAAAGAAGCAGGGGGGAAAGAGTGCTATGAAAGTCCACCTTTTTTGTTTGAAGAAATTGGATTGTTTCTTTCTGGGGGTTTCTTTCGAAATTGCCAAACCTCTGGGATAAAATGCCAAAGGCACTACATTTTGCATAACTCTTCGTGAGAATTATTTAGCTCCAAAAGATCAAATAATGGAAATGTTTTTCTTTTTCTTTTTCTTTTCATCACAAAATTAATGAGGTTTCTTTCTCCATACCAAAAAAAAAATGAAGGAAGTGCAAATGCTATTTGGATTATCGTTTTTTTTGGGAGGATTAGACACATCTGAAACAGAACACATGAAATCATAGGAACCATTTGTGTTCTTTTGTTTTTGAAAAGCATCCGAAAAACAAAGAGTGCTAATGAAAACCAATAAAATGAGCTCAAAAAATAATAAAAACGTGACCTATGTTGTACTTTTAGCGATAATAAAGTTAATGGAAAAATTTCTTGAAAGAGAAGATGACGAGCTCATTTATTTATTTATTTTTATTTATTTAAATACGTTGGGGACAACGTGTGGAATACAAAAAAAAATATATAAAAATAAAATAAAAGTTACAGGACCTAAGTTTTAAGAACCCAGGAAAGGTCAGCGCTAGTAGTGTATGTGTAAATTTGGTCTGAAGTATCAAATAGTTTTGGTTTGAACCGAACAAGCACGGTGAACGAAGAAATTCTTCCTTATACTTGATTTTGGAATTCTGTAGTGATATTTTGACTTATTGCGTGTAACAGTGTTTGTAGCCAAAGTGAATAGTTTACTTGTGTTCATGTTTATTTTATTATTCAGTTTGAACAAAAACACTCTATCTCATGGATTCAAAACTTGTGCATATATTTAGTTTAACTGCCTATTTTTTGTGAAAAAAGTTACATTTCTCGTAAACCTGCTGCAGATCTGCGTAGGTATTTTTTGTAGTTTACCTGCCACTCATGTTTGAAGAAATATGTGGCGGTTTTCCGGCAGGTGAACTACACAAAAAATACCCTCGCATGAAATGCGCAGGCCTGCGACAGAACATATAACAAATGCCTGTTCATAATTTCATGAATAACTTGCTCAATTTTTTCTTGAAAAGGGTTAAAGAGTAACTTTGACCCTTCGTAACTTTTTTCACAAAAATAGCCGACGGATAAAAGAAATTTATCATGATGATCAAGAGGTCGAGCAGCTTAATCTGGGCTCGAGCTGGTCGTTTTTAGAGATGCCCAGATACAAACATCAAGCACGTGAAATCTTGATTGAACTCAATGTGGCCTATGAAACAGGCTCTATAGGATTTGGTTTCTTGGAAAGAACTGGGGGTTCAAAAGAACCAGCCTGATTTTGGAACAGAGCGGTTTGCCACGTGGACCAAGAAAACCCAAAGCCAGTCTGTGGTGTCATGATCAAAAACTATGTTCTGCAAATTTACGTCGTACAATTTTTTGACTCTGTACACACCGAACTTTAAGAACAATTGTTTTTAATTCGATAGAGCGCACATAACCTACTGAGCAAAGTAAGAAATTTGTTGTCGTTTTTATTGTTTGGTAGTTTCGTAGAAAATTTTAAAAAATCTTTTGTGTCTCCTTTAATACAAAAAACATATAGTAAATAAAACTAGTCTACTACGAGTGACCTTTTGATTAAAACAAGGAAGTCGTTCAAACAAATAGAAATTACAAATAAAATCAGGATTTTATGAAGGGGGGAGGGGGTGTACACTATTTTGATGGTGAGCTATATCCTTTTAAAAGACTATTCATGAAGATGAATCCTGAAACCATGGATATATTAATGAGCCATTAGACATAGATCTTTGAGATTTTTATGACTAGTGGATGCTATACACAGATCTGGTTGAAACGCTTACCTGAAGAACAATTCATGATACTTTTGGAGTAGACAAGAAAGAGCTCAGAAAATCAAATGAATGATATCAAAGAAAATCGCGTGCTCAGACAACTCCTACTCCAATATTTTATTACAATTTATCACGAAATATTGTTTTTTCAAAAGTTAGGTATGATACTTTCTCCGATGTTTTCGTTTTTTGAACTCTGGGGTCGCTGGTCGATGCACATTTCCATCTTCACTGTTAACCGGCGGAGCATCGGATATTGTCTCATATGTCTTCACATACTCCGATTTTCCCCCAACTTCTGGTTCTGCTGTCGCTGGCGCTTCAGCTTTTACGAAATATCGATAAAGAGTTGTGGTTGTGGGTTCCACATATGTCTCCGTAGTTGTCGCCGCTTCCACATAAACCCGTGGAGGCTGATAAACCGGTGGTAATGGATAACCCTGTGCTCCACCGCCGACAGGCCTCCTTCGTTCAGGACATCGACACTGTCCACCATGAAACTCACCAGGAACACCAGCTTCGCCAGGTTGACCAGGAGAACCAGGCGGACCAGGGATGCCATGTTTGCCAGGAGCACCGGGAGAGCCACTGAGGCCGCGCAAGCCACCTATGCCAATGTCACCAGAGTCACCATTATCACCAGGAGGTCCGGCAACTCCAGGCTCACCTGATGGACCCGGAGGATTCACGTAGCTAGAAATACGATTTCATTTTTTTCAAGCATGTACAGTAGAGGTGACTCACTTCATAGTGCTCTCTCCTGGTGGTCCTGTCCACCCGGGTCTTCCACGCGACCCATTCCCACCATCATAACCATCCTCACCCGGCTCACCAGCATACCCTTCATATCCATCTAGTCCCGGTGTCCCCAACATGCCAACAGCTCCCTTGTCTCCCGGTGGCCCTGGGTCTCCTTCAACACCAGGCGGGCCCATCGGACACTTCACACAACCAAGCACAATCACTTTGTCTTCAGCTTGTAACTCCCAATCTTGACCATCTGTGCCGTTGTGCCCATCCGGCCCGTCATCTCCCGGAGCACCTGGAAGGCCTGGTGGACCCGGCGGGCCACGTGGACATCGACAATTCGGATCATCCTTGCTACATTCTTCCTCGCCTTCATCTTCCTCTTCTTCCTCATCTTCTTCTTCTTCATCATCGTCATCAATTTCTCCCTCATCTTCTGGAGCCTTCGTGGTAGTAGTGGAACTACTATCATCGTCATCCTTATCATTATGAATCTCTAAAAGCTGCGCGAGCCCATTCTCAGTATGTGACAACCCCGAAATATTGTATCCCGAGTTCTCCATCTCAACCATATATCCCTCCACTCCCAAGCTCTCCTTAGTCTAGAACATTTGATAAATTTTTTTTTTGAAAATTGTGCTCAAAAGTAAAATACCTCATCACCATCTTCATAAGTTTTTTCTGAATATTCTTCTTTACTTCTATCACTGTTAGCATATTCACTAAGATCGGTAAACTCGGGCGGAAATGAGTCTTGAAGTTTAACTTGTTTTGGACGCTTCTTTCGTCGTTTTTCACGTTGGAGAGTTGATGTGCCGTAGTACGTCTGGAATAGGAAAATCGCTTCATTATTTATATTGGAAAATATTTTAAACTTGGATATCAGCTCTACAGAAACTGAAATTTTCTGAACTAACATGTTTTAGGGAAGTTTTTCACGTAGGATTCAAATTCTGCGTTCAAATTCTGCTAAAACTACATTGAAAGTTTAAAAACATAGTTCATCATTGATTAACGGCTTGTATAGGTTCATGTTTTTTATTTCAGATGAAACAAGATCATTGATACGGATCAACAAAACTCTTGAGCAACTCGGGGAAAAATCGGCAAGCTTGCGACAGTTTGTCGCAAACTTGCGGCAATTTGTCGCAAACTTGCGACATTCGGCTGTCGCAAGGCTTGCGGTGTTCTTGCGCCAATAGTCGCAAGCTTTGCGACATCTAGCAGCAAAACTACTGCACGGCTTGCGACACCCTTGCGCCAGAAAAAATGTGTCGCAAGCTTGCGACAAGGAAAAAGCCTTGCGACACGCTTGCCGTTTTTTCCCCGAGAACATATTATCAACCCAAAAGAATATTATCCCACTGTTGAAACGTAGATTGCCGGTTGAATCTGAGTTCTTCCCATTTTGATATCAAATGAATATTCTACGAGTCAAAAAATCTCTATCTTCAATTTTTTTAATTTAAAAAGTCAGTCTTTCAAACAAATTTAAATTCGGACTGAAGGTTAAAATTGTAGTAACAAAATCAGAAATCATAACTTGACATTTTGTGATTTAAAAAAAAAATTCATTATCATGTTCGGTTTCTACGGGTTTGATAACCACAGGAGCCTTCTTTCAAAACATTTTTGGTCAATTTAAATAGGGGTAAAGGAAGTTGGCCAATAATGAACATTTTTAAAGTATAACCTTAGATGGATGTTTTACAGAAGAACCTAGTTTTTGAGAAAATTTTGTTAGAGAATTCGAACTTTCTCGAAAACTAGACTTTTCTGTGAAAAATTGATCGAGGGATCTAAAAATTGGGTATAACCCGAAACCAAGTTGATGATACGCGCTCTACTGAGAACCATCGGATAACCCTTACCTGTCTGCGCATCCTCGTTTTCTCCACTCTCTCCAATCCAACAATATCTGCCCATGCTTGTTTTTCGAACTCTCGAAACAACTCCAACTGTGACTGACATTTCTCCTCGAATTGTCGCAAATCTCTGGCGAACCACACCAATGACACCAATATCGAAATTATTAGCAAAGTTGTCGCATATGCGAAAGTATATGCAGTCTTTGATTTTACAGCTGACATATTTAACATTTAATTAAGTAGTTCTGAGTAATGTATTTATATACATAGTATTTGTTATAATTATACCGGTTTAGGAATGAGAAATATATTAATTAAGGAAGTAAATCTGGACTTTCTACTTTTTTTCTTTTCTGAAAATGAGTAAACAATAATTCCCAAAAAAAAAAACAAAATATTTATGTTGATTCATCAGAAAGGTCAAAAATCACATGTTGAAGTTTTGCAACACTGCGAAGAACTTTGGCAGTCGCACCGTGGTCTTCAGTAGTTCTCAACAGCGAATGAGGTTTCAATGTCAAATTTCCGCAAGAATCACAAAGATGTAGATGAGCACAGACAGTCGCATCAGGCTTGAAACGTTGAAGTTGGACATAGATCTCGCTAAGAATGTCTTCGACTGAAATATTTTATCATTCCTCTCAACAAAGTATTTTTTTTCGTTATCATCTTAAAATTAATCGCAAAAGTGCAAATTTTCAACATAGCTTCAAATCATTGTGGTTACTCCAGAGTACTTTGAAAGTGGTACAAAGTTATAAAACGGTATAATGATACGGTAGTTAAAATCATGCGACTCATTTATTTCTGAAATAATTAAATACTCTAAATAGAACTCCAGTAATATGACAAAATTGATTTCGAAATAAACAATCTATTTTTAATCCTAACCAGAAACGTACAATTCACTGGAATGACTGAAAATTTGAAAACTTCTATGAAATTTTGTTGTTTCCACGCAAATTCAGAGTGCATTTTTAATTTTTCACAATGTTTTATGGTTTTCAATCAAAATGAATATATCCACCATTTTTTTGATGTTGAAGAACCTTTTGATACGTTTACTCTATTGGAAACATGCATGTGTTAACATGTAATTTCAAAGAGATATCTCATGTTTTCAGAACAAATTTTGAGTTCAACGAGTACCTTTCCGCGCGGAGTTCAGCATGAAATTAAGAGCGGGATGTTGATCAGCATAGAAAACTCTTTCGATTGGTATAGGTCTCCTTCCAAAGTTCGTTAACGACCTTATGTACTTGCTTGGAGAATTGAGAAAATCAATTTATCAATTTTCCGTTTCAATTTTTCGATATAATACTGATTTAGAAGATATAGTTAAGAGCTCACAGAAGATATAGTTAAAAGCTCGAAACTGCATTGACTCAATGGCAGAAGTTTACAGCTTAATAATATTGACAGGATTGAAAAGACTTTTTATTTTATGAAAAAATTCTCGGATGTATAAATCCAAAAAATTATTAAAACCGAAAAATTTCGGAAGATAACTTTCAAAACTAAACTGGAATTGCAGTAACCCAGAGCCAACGATTTCGATTTTTCGAATTCTTCAAACACTTACCCAAGGTTTTGCAAACTTTCTGGATAACCTCATTAAACGAAAAAGTCGCCTCGCACAATTTATCCGCATCCTTTTTCAATGTCTGATTATCGATCGCATCATCCGCCAAAACAATGACTTGTTCACATCGAGTGCAGAGGAAAGTGAAAAAGTTTTGAACTCGATGAATAATATCACCGAATTTATTTCCTCCCGATGGAGGATCCACATGATGAGTACCGGTGGTAGTGGTGCAAAGAGCAGAATGCACTAATAACAACGCAAGTAAGCACAAAGTTTTGCTCATTATGGTTGGTTGGAATTTGATAAAAGACAGGTAACTTGAAGGTTTATATATGATAAGGAGTGTTTAATTTTTGACTCATAACAACAACAGTGGTAAATAATGGTGGTGATGAGGTATTGAGAATTAAAACAGGTAAATATGTATGCAAATGGAAAATTGAGCGGAAACGTTTGTTTTCAATTGTCTTCGTCTTCTGTGTCCTCTCCTTCAAAGTATGATTCATATCGATCGTTTATTGCGAAGCTGAAAAATGGAATTTATAACTCATAATTCAACCTTGGCAAATTTTACTAGTTTTCCGAAAAAATAGGTTTAACTTGAAGAATCTAGATTTTAATTGCACATGCAAGAACAAAATTTTGAACATTTTATGCGTATTTTGAAACAGAGCTATGAGACTATTTCAAATTTTAAGAATCTTCACTACTTTTTTAAAGCCGAAATCAACTAGTTTTCATTCAACATTTTTTAAAACTTTTTTTGAGTTTATTGTTTCAAACCATTTGATTTGAGTGAAAAAAATAGGGTCTCCCAGCCTTTTTTGGGATGAGACAAAGCTTTCACTTCGAATTCGAAGCGGTTTTTGATACTATTCAACAGCAAAAAACTTACTTTTGGAATCTGCGTTGCATGGCTTCATCGGGGAACACATTTTCGCCATGATGATATGTGTCACTTCGACATTCGCCATACAAATTGTAGTTTCCATCATCGCTGTCATTTTCCTCGTACGAATCTTCGTCCGGGTAGTCATTTCTCCAATTATCTTCATCGTTCGAATCATCATCGTCATCTGCGCGGACATCCGAATCATCGTCAGATTCGTGGTTGATGAGCTCCGCTTCGTGGCTGAAAAAATCGACATTCAAAAGTTTTGGAAATATGTTATACGACACATAATGTTTCAATTTTGTGTCGTATAAATATTCACAAGAAACAACAACCCACCGACTAGCAAATCTGACATCAAATGCCTCTTCCGAAATAGCATTAGTCTTCAAAAATTTGTTCGAATACAACGCAACATTTCGATCGTTTGCACAGTTTACACGGTAATAATCGAAGACCAAATCATTCGCATCGGGAACTGCAGCTGGTACGGGCACCATTACAACGCCATTTAACTGAAAAATGGAAACTCTAACCTTTCACACATTATTTGGAGGACTCACTGTTATCTCTTCTCGTCGTTGTGGCTGACTCGGTGCTCCGCCAATTTCTCCAATCGCATTGTTCACGAAATCGAGAGGATTCTGATTGGAAGGGCCTTCTCCTGAAGGATTCTCTCCGCCAACTGGAAAATCGACGATATGAACACCATTCAGATCGACATCATCGTTTCCTAATGAATCTTTCGTTTTGAAAAATGTGTAGACAACTGGATCGGCTTGTTTTATTTTCTTGCTTTTAACGATGAGCGCTTCATGTGGATCAGCAGTGCGCTTTCGACTGACACGAATCAAAGGAACTTGGTTCATTTTCCTATAAGTAAAATACATTTTATTAATCAAATAAAGCAAATAATGATATATCTCGGTAGGAACGCTAAAAATGTGAAAGACGCCAAATTGTTTTTTAAAAAAATAGTAAAAAAGTCACGCCACACAACATTGACGCGTTTCTAGATATTTTGAGTGTGTTACGAAATATTTACCTCTTTTGTTATAAAAGGAATACAAAATAATTTCGAAAATACAACATCAATTTTATTGGCAAAAAAATTAATAAACCACTTTCGTTCACCTGATTTTTTCAAGATGATTATTTGTGTCCAAAAAAACAGTTCTCATTATATTTTTAAACGGACGATTTTGCATATATTCAATAGTTTGAAAGAGGCTGAATTAACCAGTCATTTATCTTCTTAAACCACCGACAAAGAAAAAAAAGCAAAAACTGAAAAAAAAAACGAAAAGAAAAAATGCATTTTTAAATTTCTGTGCAAAATCTCGTCGCAGTGTTGACATACCGTAGTACATTTTCAGCTTCAAAAAAGCGTTTCATGAAATTCAAGCAATTTCAGACGAATTAAAGTTCACAAAAATTCTCGAATAATTTTTATTTTCAAATTTAATACTCAAGGCACTCCATTCCATACAGAAAAAATTGCGTCATAATGATTTTTCGCTCCTTGATCACCAGTGTATACTATTTGAACTGTAGATCTTATCTTTGTTTCTTTTTGTGTTTGTAGAACTTCGAAAACGATATAAGAAAATGGTCCAATTATCATGTTGTATATCGGCACTGTCTGCAAAAAGGAAAAAAGCTATAATCAACATTTTTAGACGAAAAAACTCACCAGAAATGTACCTCTCAAAGCCATTACATTGGTGGAAGAGAGCTCGAAAAATGTTTGACCAAAAGTTCGAATAACAATAACATTACTCAAATAAGTAGAAATGAATAAAAGATGTAAAAGGATAATAAAAATAGTGAGCTTGGTGGATAGTTTAATTTCCGCCAGCTCATATCTTTTCGATAAACTGTGACCATCCCATTTAGTTATAAAATATGCATTGAACTTGTACAGACAACATGATAAGATCAAATTAAAAACTCCAATAAGTAACAAAAGTATATAAAAAATGTTCAGTCGTTCAGAAATTTTCGAAGGAGCTATGATGTAGTTCACAAATGGATCATCGAATTTCTCATCTTTGAAAACAATATACACAAAACTGATATCGATTAAAACCTGAAAATATACGTATTCATGTGCGATGCAGATTTATTCCATTTATCAATTTTCAGACTACGTGTAGCCAACTGATTTCGCAAAGAAACCTGTGATTAGCAAATGTTAGGTTTATAGACCTTCATTACTGATATCATGTGCCCATAGCCCCCGAAACCTTGAATTAGGCCCGTATAACTGTGAGTCAGACATACCACCTTGAAATCAACGTCAAAAATTATTTATCACATCTTTTGAATTTAAACTAAACTTCATCGAGGAAAAAATCATGAAATGAAAGAATGGAGCTCTTCATTAACAAGATTTCTAGGATAATCGGACCCGTAGAAACCGATTCTGATATTTATAACCCATATAAATGTTGTCTTATGTTAGAAAAAATTATTCTCATTATAGTGTGTTTTACAGGTTGCTTTCTTGGGAAATTTGAAAGCTCGACATTATGAGAAAACCATGGGCAATATGAACTATAAGCCTTTCACAGATCGGTAACACGCGTTCTATTGATAATCTATAAATTTTTGCTCTGAAAATGAAAATCAAGCTGATTTCCAATTTCAAATTCGAATTCTACGTGTGAAACTACTCTATGGAACTTCTTATTTCATGGTTTCATTATTCTGGGAAGCTTATATTCGAGTAGGAAAGATGAAAATACTGTAGTCCGATGGCAGCGATTTGTGAACGACTATTACAGGGTTGATTTTTTGCCTGTAATTACCCTAAATTTCAGTCCACATGGATCTGTTGAAATTTGTGTTTGTAAAATATGTTCACATATTTTCGAAGCTTTGCCAAGTCATATCTTTTTTTTCACAAAAAATTCAGGCAACAAAGAAAAATAGGAGTTTGAACGCTATACATATGTATGTGTTGTCAAAAATTTTGTGACTCAAAACGAATCGTTTTTTTCTCAACAGAACACTTGTTTGTTTGATTTTGAATTTTTTAGTAGAAAAAGTTTATTTTCAAGTTGGTTAGATGTTTTTAAATGAAGAAAACTCACCGTCACAATCACCAGTACAGGTCCAATAATCGTTGGCATTTTCTCATAGGTATCAGCCTTCAACGTGGCACATATCCTCTCTATTGACAACGCAATGGGTAATAACATCGGAGCAGTCGTATTTATCATAAATAAAACATGAAATGTAGCGAACGCGCTTTGATTTAATATCAAATCGCATGTCGAAGAATACGTCAAAGATTTCAAAATATGATGCCCGAATGCTATCGCAAGGGTTAAAGCACCAATGGTGATAAGGGCAAAATATGATATTAAAAGGGTTTTCAGATTACCATGAAACCTTGAATATAACAATTTGGAAACTATAAAATGGATTGAAGTGAAAATTCCGATTAGCGAGATAACAAAAGTTACATATTGACAATATTTATATACAGGTATATTGATTAATACATAAGCATATCCACATTTATCATCCATTTCTGAAAATGTTCTTCTAAAATAATTCTTGCAAAGTGGTAGTGGTATATCAAAGTGATTATAGGTTATAAAAGGGCAGTCTACGCTGACTCTTAAGAGTATAAATTAGGAAAATGTCATCGAAAATTTGCAGTTAATTTCGTTTGGAAAAAAATGTAAGTTATTTTCAGAGAAATTCCAGCTGAAAATGAAAATTACTACTCTTTTCTGTTTTTTTTTCTGTGATTATTAACATAGGAAAAAAAAGAACATAAAGAGAGAAAAAAAACAATTTATTTCCGGGACAAAAACAAAACAAAATAAAGTTATACGATTTTATGAATGAATATATAACAAATTGATTTTAAGAACTATTTTTTAAGATACAGTAATCTTTAGAGCATGATCAATGAAATGATCATTCAAATTTTCGCGGGAGAAATCATATTCCATGTGCTGAATATAGCGTTGTCATGATTTTGAGCTCCTTTTTTGCCAGTGTATGGGATTTGCACGACGCTTTGGATTTTTAAACTTTTTTTTAGGGTCATTATTTTGAAGAAATAGCAAGAGACAATTCCACTTATTAGGTTGTACACAGGGACAGTCTGAAAAAAGTGACATTGAGGTTTTTCACTGACTTTTGGGTCAATATGTATTTTTTGGACGAGACATGTATTTGGTTTTGATACCAATTTGCGTTCAGATTTTGTCTAGTCCTTTGGCTCAAAAATTGAGCTATAAAGTAGTTCACACGCAATGAGTCATGATCTTTTGCGGTCCAAATATGTTTATTCAAAATGAACTATGTACTAATAACTTCTGGGTCTTTTTTAAACCTTCTAGGACCTATTCTGACCTTCATAAAATTATGAAGTTCTACGAAGAGCTGAACTTTTTGAGCTGTAATTTGTGATCTCCACAACTCACAAAAAAAAACAGCAGGCCTGCAATTTTTGATGTTGCAGCAGCTGCTAAGTGGTTGCGATCCTATGTCGCAGAGCCGCGTCATTGTGGCGACAAAAAATGTCGCAACTCTTGCGATGTCAATGAGGGTCTTCCCTAGGGGATTATCGATGGAGCGCGTAATACTGACCTAATTGAAGCTCATAGGAGACGCAGAGCGGCAAACAAAACATATAAGGTAGCCGAACCCGGCCGTCAGCTTATAGTTTGAACGATCACTATGATGTAATTAATGAGAATTCAATAAATTTCAGTGGTTCATGTTCGCGCTGTTGATGATCGTCAGTATTCATCCAGGGGTGGACATTCTGGCTTGTCCTTAACATAACTCTCGAGCTTTTCATGGTTTATCCAGATTTTTGAGCCAACATGGTTTTCAACCATGACAACGTTGATCATTCTTTTCTAGGTTTTAACTTTTGAAAATTAACAAAATCAGGACTGGAAATATTTTTAAAACGAGAAAAAATTATCAGTATCAACAAAGGTGTCGTGTATTTTCAAAAGCATATCAACTCGAATAATCAACATGATCTGGTCGACTATGTATAACGTTTCCAATATTCTCGGGTATAGATTTCACGGTGTGTTAAAATATCAAAGAGGCTGCCAAGCCATACATAAGAGAGCGCAAAGAAAAAGTGTGTCTCATGTGACCTACATGTTCCTTAAAATTGTGAGTCTAAGATTTATTTTTGAGAAACCTGTTTAAACCGACGGAAATTCAGGTACATTTGCTTGAAACCGAGTCAAAAATCATTAAATAGATATTCTAACATGATTTATATTTTTAACTCAACAAATACGCTTGATATTAATTATCGAATTCTTAGACCCACAATTTTTCTAGCAGATCAAAGATCCTTTATTCTCTATTTCTCAGCATTCTCTCTATATCAGATGACAGCGTTGAATCACCGTGATTTGTAGCTTAAGGTGTTGCTTTAAAGGCTAAATTCAAGAACAACATCTCCACTTCGTTTTAACTGGAGTTGATGCACTTGAGAAAATCCATATACATTATTGTACCAATTGGATCCGGAGAATTTTACGTTTCAAAAATAATATGAATATATTAAATGTTTCAGAGGCTCAATTATCTTTGTTGCTTCATTCGAGCTAAACTTTTCTAATGGTTGAAAAAAACCAAAATTAAATAATGTCCTGTAATTTCGATCTGAGCGGAACTTTTGGTCAATTTTGAAGTCAGACACAAAATCTACTAGTAACATAACCCCAACGGTCAAATTATTTCCCTATTGTAAATTCTGGTTCTTGAAAGTTTTGATGCTGAAAACTGGAACTACAGTAACCCGATGGCAGCGATTAAAACCTGGCTAATAAATCTTAACACTGACATTTGTCTCGTCAAGAGTTTTCCTATTGACCTGATTGACCCAATTGAAACTTCACTTACAATGAATATCCCTCTCGCCGCTTTCAAACTGACTTCATCGCTGAAAATCTTCCCTCCAATAGTTCTCACAACTATGATATTCACCAAATAAAGTCCAAAAAATACCATATGAAGACAAATGATACAAATCGTGAACTTTGTGGACAATACAATCTCCTCCATTTCATAACGAAGTGATAGTTTGCCAATTCTGTTAAACCTGATATTAGATATCCTGGATAAATGTATACTGAACATACCTTTTTCTAAGCTTCACATTGATTCGATAAAGTGTACAATTTAGAATAAAATTAAGGAAATCAATGAGCAAAAGAAACCAGAAAAAGCTTGTTAGGTTAGCGGATGTTGTAGTTGGTGTGAGAAGGTAAGATATTGGAATTTCAGTGAATGGTTCATCTTTGTAAATAGTGTAGACCATCAGCAAATCCAACAAAATCTGAAAAAAAAAACAATTTTTTTGAATTTTCCATTTTCATCTAGGCCTAATTTTCCGTAAGGGGTCATCCACTTTGTCTGGTTTCTAATTTTCAAGACTACAGTTACTTGATGACGATGATTTTTGAACTTTGATTTGCAAATACAGACCCTTCGGAAATTGAGTTGTCTTCGTTTCCGATGAATGTTTTGATTGACGTCATTATTTTTCACAGACTATTTGTTTTATTTACAAAAAGTGGAAAAACAAACAATTATAGGGTTCAAATATATGATACATGTGGTAATCGTTTAGACAGGCAGGAAATACACACTATTTGAGCCAGTATTTTAAATATTCAAAACATTCAGTACAGAATATAAGATTGGCTGTACTTTTTGGTTGTTCGATGTTTGAGAGTATCATATCGACTAGATCTTCGATGAAATATTCAAGAAATAATGAGCTCTAAAATATATAAAATTTTTGAAACAGTAATTTTTTATTAGCATTTATTAACAACAAATTATTGCTGGGACATTGACCATTGAATCATTTTTCCTTCTTTTAAAGGAGAACTGCGAGGTAAACATTTTTCACTAAAATTCATGTTATATTCACTTACTACCGGAGTTCCAAACTGGTCATACGAAAAAAATGGTTTTCTTTGGTTGGATGGGTTCAATGTACTTCACTGGACTGTCTGTTTCTTTCCGTTCTCTTTGTTCTCAACACACAATAACAATTGTTCGTAAAATTCGGTGTGTGCAGATTCAAACAAGTTTACGACATAAATTTGCAGATCATAGTTTTTCGATTATTTCGCAGTCCACTTTTTATATGGTGAATATGATTGTAATGGCATTATAAAAAATGTTTAACTCAAAAATATAAAGAGTTTTTGAAACAGCAAATTTTAGGTTTTTCAAGATGGATTTCAGAGAATGGTCTGTTCATTGTTAATTTTAAAGATCAGGTTAAATATTCGTTTGAAAAACCTCCCCATAGTTGAAAATAATATGATACCTTACGATTTAATAAAATTTTGAAACAGTATTTTTTTAAATTCCAGCCTTCCTGAAAAGTTCTACGACAAAAAAAGTTTTCATGGATTTAACGGAATCTGTGAAACATTGTCATTGTTAATAGAGTAAATGTCGCTCATTGAATTTTAGCTTTTATTAGAGTACGAATACAGAAGCATATAGAAAGTTTTTAAAGTTATGTTTGAAGTCTACATTCATGATAAGAGGTTCACTCTTTTTTCTTCTTTTAATATAATGAACATTATTATTAAGCCATCATGAAAATATTACAGTCAATGGTATAAAGGACTTTTGAAACAGTAAATTTTCAAATTTAATAATTTCTAAACATAGTTTTCAATTTTTATTCTCTGAACTTCGAGATGTTTTTAAAACTCACCGATGCAAGAACAAACACTGGTCCTGTTGCAACTTTCACTGATTCATAAAACTCCGCTGATTTCATCGCAATAATTCTCTCAATCGAAATCGCAACTGGGATAAGCATTGGAGTACTAAGCGTGATAAGAATTAATAATTGAAGAACAATAAAAGCACTTCGATCCAGAATCAAATCACACTTTGAAACAGCGAAAAATGGCTTAATTATGTGATGACCCTATAGAAGATTACATAGAATCGTGAGTCACTCTTTGGTTTTTGAAAAACTTACAAACATAACAACTAAAACCAGAGAACACATCAAAATCATGAAAAAATAGGATATCAGCAAAACTTTGAGATTAGCATGAAAGTGAGAAAACCAAAGACGAGTGAATATAAAATATATCAAAGGGATAATGGAAGCCGCGGAGAGGATAAATGTGCAATACTGACCAGTTCGATAGAGAGGATGATATGTTAGGTTGTAGGCCTGAAAAAGGATTAATGAGGATGATGAACGGAAATTGGAGAAGTTGCCTTCTCCAATTTTGTTTGAAATGCCATAACTTATTTTAGATCTGACGAATAGTCATCGAACTTTTTTTTAAAACTTTCTGGTATGAATTTAAAAAATTCTACAGTTTAGGAATGTTTTTCAAAACGCGAATAAATTTTTAACTTGATGATGAAAAAAAATGTTTTCTAAAACCTATCTTTTTTTCAGGCTGCTTGAATTGACTTCTGATTTTGACAAGTTGAACTCAAAATTGAGATACATTATTATGGGTATTTGGAAATGGGTGGGTGAACTATCACCAAAAAAACTTTTCAGACAAATTGATGGAATCTTTTTAGAGAAATTTGAATTTTGTCCTGATACTTTCTGGTTGCTCTGAACAATTACTTTCATCCTGAATATTCCTAGAATGTTAGTTTTACTTCAAAATGAAGATTTATAGTATTTTCAGAAGTTATAATAATAAAATGAGAAAATTTTTTCATTTTCATGTAGTGATTCTAAAATTTGAAGTTCACAAAACATTATTTCAAAAAAATTTAGCGTAAATGAAGGTTCTAGGGTTCTTTTCCATACTTTTTGTGAAATTAGGCCTGATCTGAGACAGTTTTGGCACCAAAACGTCCTGTTTCATGTTAAAAAAGTATTACTCACCTGTTCACAAACCTCCATTTCAATAGAACAAAGAATAAAAGAAGAAGAAGAAGTGTTCAATTATAGTTTATATAACTAATTGTTGGCTTCTTAAGGGTAACTAACTAGAATTGGCACAAAATATCTGAAAACATATTGTTGTCGATGTATAGACATGAACATGACTGGTTAATTTCACGCGTCAAAAATATGTAAATAATTTGGTTAAGATGAATTCGAGAGTCAAAGATTATATTATTTTATCAATGAAATGTGCTGAAAATTCTCTTGGGAGAAAGAAATTCGTCATTATTTTGGGTAAAGGAGAGCCCACACAATACAGTTTATGAAAAATTTTGGAGGTGTATATACATCAACATAGGTTCCTAATTTGGAACCTCAGAAAAGTACACCTCATTCAAACCTATTGATTTCTGATTACTCGAAAAATGGTCATGGTCTTGGAACGATGACTTTTGCCTGAAAACTAGAGTATTTTTACACTTCACCTGTTTACCTGCTAAATTCCCAAAAATATCTGAAGGAAAATCAAAAAAAGCTCAGCACTCTTTGGACTTGGTGATTATTAATCGGTAGAATAGTTAAACTATAATTACAGAGAATTCAAAATGTTCCCATTGTTCTCAGTAATTGAATATAAAACTTGATGATGTGAATATTAAATGCGGAGGCTTGTCATAGGATATACGACTAAAAATCATCAACTTATTTTTTGATAGATAGGACTGATTCTCTAGAGTATATCTTACTGAGAATCTTTGTGGTTTTGATGTCTGCCTGTTTCAATAATAATGAGTCGTTGGCTAGAAATAAATTACCCAAAAAATAGATGTTCTATTTCGAATCTTTGAACATGGAAAAAAGTGAGAAAAGCTATTTTTTCTTGAAGTCACTGATGTTTAATCTGAGCTTATGTACAAGTGTATATATTTTTATAGTTTGCGAACAAGGTAGTAATGATATGTAAAAAATAAATTATCAAACTTGACCTGATCTCGGTCTAGCTTATCCTATTCATAATGTTCATCTGGTCGAGTTAATCATGATATTAATTTTTCAAATGTGACCAGATAAGTCAGCTAAGTTCTAGTTTTCATGAGAAAAAACATTTGTTTTTCAAGCCTAGTAAGACAATCAACTCAATTTTGGGAACTACATGGTTCAAGAGAGAGCTCCTAAATTGAACAGGGTCCAAAACGATAAACTTCTAAATCGGTAAGCGTCCGAAAAACTTATCGAATCGGGTCCAATTTGTATTTTCCCAGTGTTCCTACTTGCAAAATCAAAAAAATACTCTTCAAAAAATAAGACGTGTTTTATGTGATGCATATATTTTGACTGAAAACTACGACAAAAATAACAAGTCGGGTTTGATGCTGTGAATGAGATTGGTTTTCCTGAAAAAAAATTATTGAAAAAATGAAATGAGCTTGTTTTATTGGATTGGATAGGTTTCAGAATATGATTATTGTAGACTGTCATTGTGACTGAGTTCAATTTTTTTCTGTACCCTTATATGTGAACTTTTAGGGATTATGAAACAGTTTCGGACCAGATGAAAGTCACATGCTTTTCAGGTGATAATTTCAGGAACCACTTTTTCCCAAGCTTAACACGAACATCAAAAAGTTGAAAAACTTCTCAAAAAATATAAAAGGACACTACAGTAATCTAGTGGCATTTATGCAACTGCCATTCTGTCCAACTTGAACTTTTCTTCCTTTTGCAAAATATTTTTGCACAAAAAAACACATGAGAGCGAGGGAGCATAACATACATCGTTTCTGCCTTGATTTTAATGAGAAACAATGTGCTCAATATATAGTTCTCTGACTTAAAAAAAAAAATGTTAGGTGTTCTAAAATCTACGCACGAGACGAGAATATTTCACTTCCTGAGTTCCGTCTTTGGAAACTAAGATAATAACATGAACCTATGGTATACATTTTATTGATGAATCAATATTTTATACCTGCATATTTTAATCAATACTTTTTCAAAAATTATGAGAAAAAGTTTATTTCTCATTCCCGACAGAATTCCAAACATTAAAAATCGCATTATCATGATTAATAGCTCCATCTTCTCCTGTATAACTAATCTTCATCGTAGTCTTCAAATTTTCACTATTTTTTACTTTCAACCTCTTCAAACAATATGTTGCAACAAATCCAATCACTAGACTGAATATGGGCATTGTCTGAAAAACCTCAGTTTTTTATTTTCATCCCAGAGAACATTAAACTTACTGTGAATATACATCGAGCTACTGTATAACTTGTATAAGTTGTGAACACGTATTGTTTTCCCAAAGTTCGTATACTTAGCACAGTTAACAAATAGGTTCCAACAAATAGAACATGAACAAAGAATATGTATATTATGAACCTATTGGACACCAGTAGTTCCTCCATTTGAAATCGAACTGATAGGGTTTTACGACGACTTTCTCTGATTGTCAAATTACTGGTGACTCTGAATAACAGCCAATTTATGATAAAAGTTATTATATCGATAAGAATAAAATATCGGAATGCATCATTCATATTGTTCGCCGAGGCAGGGGGAATGAGAACAAAGTTGATGGAATCGTCAGTAAATGTTTCATCCTGATAAGCCAAGTAGATTACAACAAATTCGGCGCATATCTGGAATTATATACACTTTTTATGTACAGTAAAAAATTTTCTCTGAACACTGAATATTCCTGTTTCATAGAACCCATATTTACAGAAAAAATTTTTGACACAGATGTTTCTTCTTTTTATACAAGTAAGCAGACTTATGTGACTCGATAGTTTTTTATGCTGATTAACATCTTCCTTCTAACTTAGGCAAAACTCGGCGCAGAAATCTAAAAATCAAGGATTTCTACGTTTTTGGAAATTAATAAAAACGTTTAAATAAAATAAAAAAACAAAAATGTATACATTTTTATATAGAGTATGTTTTCTCTCTGACACGTTTGAAATTATAAAATTTTAAAAAATTCAACTGTGAGATATAATGAAAAATGTGAAAATTCTGAAATTTTTATCACTGTTTTATGTTGTCACCTAAAATAAGAGTAGACTCAAATTTCAACGTTTTTGTTGACATATTTTTTCAAATATTTCAAAATTTAGGCTTGATTTTCTGCTGTTGATCGTTGATCAGCACAAAAATTCTATCGATTTGTATAGATTTCATTCCAAAATTCGTTAGTACCTAATCGCATCTCGGTTCCAAGATTTGGCTGTTTTTTAAATGAAGTTTGAAACTTCAGAATGTTTCAATACATATCAAGGAGTGAAATTGTTTCAAGAACATCCACTTCCGATCCTTTTTTTCATAATGAAAATTCAATTTTGCGGATAGCTCAATATAAAAAACCTAAGCTATTATTTTTATGATAAAACTCCCAAAAAAAACATTAATAACAATTTGCAACACCATAAAAACGCGATCTCCGTTAACCCCTTTAAAGTAAAATTAGATTTTGACTCTATATCCGTCTCCTACCCCCTCGTTTTTGATACCGTGATATTTCTTATATTAGTACTGATCTTACTGATCTTCAATCTTACACCTCAAACGTTGCGCTCAAACCTAATTTGGCTGAAAAACACTTCCAAATCCCATAAATTCGCAGTAATATGCATTACTAAAGTTTGTGTTATGCCACTCACCGTCAAAACTGCAAGCAAAGGTCCAATAAAAACAGGAAATTTCTCATAAATCTGTGCTTTACTGATAGCAATAGTTCGCTCAATTGAAATTGAAATTGGAAAGAGCATCGGAGCAGTTAAAGAGAATATAATAGTTAGATGAAGATATTTGAATAAAACCTGATTGATAAATAAACTGCATTTCGAATCTGCGAAAAATGCTTGGATCGAATGATATCCAAATGATATTGACATAGTAATAGCTAGAAGGAGATTAATTGCAAAATATGAGAATAAAAGGGTCTTTAGGTTTCCATGAAAAACAGATCTGAATAATTTTCGAAAAATGAAATTCGATAGAACAATAATTGCACTTATAGATATGATAAATGTGAAAACTTGGGATATACGATAAGCTGGATGAGTGACAACTTCATAAGCCTGAACTTGGTTCATATTTGATCACTCAACTTTCGAAATAAAATGACAACTCATTGTCAAACTCACCTGCTCACAGCTCTCATTTGTGATCATTTCCGCTTGTTATAATTAGATTTTCTTATTCTTCTAGACGTATTTTGTTGAAAAACCACCTGAATGTTTGAACTTTAGTACACACCGTATACAAAATAATTTGAAATGAAGAAAGAGTATATTTTGCGAGCGAAAATTACACCTTTCTTGATTGAATATACATATGCCTCTTTTTTGGTCTTTATTTTTTGGGCGAGGTATACTAAATTAAATCAAGCAGGAGGTTGGTTTTGTTGGTTTGTTATGCTACTACATAATACTGATTGTTCCAGTTCCAGCTTCAGTTTCAGTTTTTCTCAAAGGTCGCTTCTGAAGGTGATTTCTGTCTGAAGCAGGAAAAATGATGATTTGAATTTCTTTACATCATACTTCAATGATGTAAAGAAAAATTTGCGTTTCTTGGTCATATAGAAGTGCGACAAAAAAAATGAAAAGTGCGAGAGATCGAGGTCCACCTGAGGATACTATTTTAGGAGAGTTATGCTTGGGTGGGTTATCATTGAAAACGTCATACTATACATCTGAAAATGAGCAAAAATCTAGAGAAAAGAGCAAGTTTAGATAGTGTTTTAATGGAGATAATTGCATGTTTTATTTTTGACAAAAAAAAACGAAGAAAAATGGGATCTCTGCACAGTCCTGATTATTGGGTTATGTGCGCTCTATCGAAATTTGTTTTCTCACTGTCTTTAACACAAAATGCTAACCATTCAAGTTATTACCATATTAACTATTTTCACTATAAAAAATGTGTTATTTCATTCAAAAGCATTGTCTGCAAAAACGCGTATTATACTGTGAAATCTGCATACACCAAACATTACGACAATTTGTGAGAGTGTGTTCAGACAAATGAGAGGTAAAAGAAAAAGGATTGCGGTAGAGCATACATAACCCATCGAATATTATATTATATCAGCCAGCCTGGCCAAAAGCTCGCTTTAAACAAAATAATAATTCAACCGAAAAATATTTAGAACAAGAACAAATGAAATGTCGTCAAATTGTGGAGTTTTGAAGACATTCTAGACTCCAATTCAAGGAAACGGCTCACGAAAGGATGAAATATTATTGTATTAATGGAACACATTTTGGACTAGGTAGGTCAATTTTTCTCATCTAGTCATGCTTTTCATTGCGAGCTTATTGGCCAGTTGGTAACAGAAACGATGAAACTATGTCAAAAAAATATTTAACTGGCCAAATATGTAGGGGTCAGGTCAGTTAAAGCAAGAAAAACTGAAAAATTCCATATATTTTTGTTTCAGAAAAAAGTTCCAGTTCGAACAAACACTCTTACAAATTGTTGTGTATGTAAACAGAAACAAAATTCCAAACTACATTCAAAAGAAAAAATCATGTTCTCGTTTCCAGTATTTTTCTCATAATTTTAATTGTTTTTTTTAGATACTAAAGTGATGTGAAATGATAATTAATCTAGTATGAATCAGTTCTAGTCAAGAAATAATTGAGGGTCTTTGAGGGTACGTGATATTTTCAAAAATATAAGTTATGATAATCTGATTTTTGTTGTGGTTCCAAAAGTTCATTAAAAATACTTAAGATTTTGAGAAATGCATTCATGTGACTGAAATTTTCAGCTGTAAATAAGGCACAGAAAAAAAAACACAATGGCAAGTCAATATTTATGTCCTGAATCACGAAAAAAATCGTCATCAACCTAATATTAGATAATACACAAACACGAAAAATGAAACATAGTTAATTAATTATTTTTTCATTGCTACATCATTCCAAACTCGAAATATTGCATCATCATGATTTCGCGCACCTTCTTGACCATAATATTTGATTTGAATTGTGTTTTCTATTT